>JAPYYA010002690.1:0-13691 GCA_028533165.1 Leontopithecus rosalia
TCTTACATGTTCTGCACATGTACCCCAAAATCTAAAACACAATAAAAAATATAAACTTTAAAAAAAGAAATAATCATTTAAACTCTGCTTTCTTTGCATAGATAAAAATGTTGTTGATGGTATTAGAAAGGAAAGTTGACACATGATGAAACAGGTGATCATATATGAGTGTATCAATGATTTTCTTATGTCCTAAATTTTCTAATTTAATTTTCTGGTTAAATCTTGCTGTATAGGCACAGTCTCATGCACTAATGAAATAAAAAAATAACATTTGTGTTGTTTTGAAATTAAAAAACACAGGGACATACACTTAAATCAGTAAAAGCATTCTTTATCCGTCCTGGGTTATATTAAAATCTGATGGCACAAAAATACCTTGTCACATTCAGACTTATTTCTTATATTCGTTTCCAATATATAAAAACCTATTCTCCTGCTCTTAAATATCAGATTCTAGAGATTATAGCAAAAGTGATATTTTTCAGTCTGGCTGTGATGACTCATGCCTGTAATCTGAACACTTTGAGAGACTGAGGTGGGAGGATCACTTAAGGCCAGGACTTCAAGAGCAACAAGGCCTCATGTTTACAAAAATAATAATAATAAACCAGCTGGGTATTGTGGCACATGCCTGTAGACCTAGCTTCCCAGGAGGCTGAGGCAGGAGGATTACTTGAAACAAGGAGTTTGAGCTCACAATGAGTTTGAGGTTACTATAATCACACCACTGCACTAAGCCTGGGCAATAGAGCAAGGCCCTGTCCCCCTCCAAAAAAGATTATTTTCAGTTTTGATTATATTGTTTCCATAGACTCTATACTCGTCTTTGCAATAATTTTTTATTTTTATCATATTTAGGTATTTTAACATTTAATTAATTCTTAGCTTCTCTATTATAATTTGCAGCAAAGACAGATTTGAAATGGAAAAGAAAAGCAAACTAAAAAAATGTAAAAATGTATTACTTAATATAAGGCAAAGGATGACATAACATGGATTTGAAGCAATACTTAGAACTGTATGTTCTAGTTTAAAATAATAACACATTCTGGTGCAGGTATTTTCCTGAACTGACGTCTCTGAACTAGAACTTGAAACAATTGCCTACATTTTCTTGAGATCATGCCATCAGGCTCTTAATATACTGTAAGACCTGTCCTACAGTTGTTAATTCTGATCCTTGCTGAAAGAAACAAAGATAACTAAAATGGTGACTGTGTAATAATTTAGATTAAGTTGTCTAAAATATTAAAGAATTTAACTCACTACTGTGAAGGGGGGTGAAGTCTTATTTGCACATGCACCAAGGGACCTTGAGAGCCCCCTGCATGTGCCTCTGTTTATCATTCCTGCCTGTCTTTGAGTAATAAGCCTATTATGCCTGACTTCTTGTGCAAGTGTTCTGTCTCACTAGACTAGATCTAAGAATGTTTGCAACTGGTTTCGTAGTTTGTGTTCTGTCCTCCTTATGATGCTTATCATGCAGAAAGATTCTAAGTGATATATAGGACATAAAGGGACTGGGGTTCCTCACCCACCTGCAAAATCACATTCCAAATTAATGGGTACTACAATAGTTTAACGCGAGTATGCCTGTTGCCTAGATGGCCTGAGGTTGTCTCTTTCAGTATGGCAAATGTGATCAGTCACTACGTCTTTTGAGGCATACATGTGAAGTTCTTTTTATTTTTTATTGCAACACGGTCAGCTCTGCCGCCCAGGCTGGAGTGAAGTGATGTGATCATTGCTCATTGCAGCCGTAAACTCCTGGTCACAAGCAATCCTCCTGCCTTGGCTCCCAAAGTGCTGGGATTATAGGCAGGAAGCACTGTACCCAGCCCTCATGAATTACTAACCAACAAATTTCCACCAAATATTTTATACCACATCTAAAACATACTGATTGTAACATTAACCTGTGCCCATCTGGAAGGCCTCTCTAACCTATCTCCATCAGGAGTTTCTTACAAACAATGAGAAGGCATGTTATGGCATAATGAATACAAAGGTATTGATTTCTGATAAAAACAGCCACTACATAGTCTACAGCAATTCAGGCCACACATTCTAGAAGTTTAACATATAACTCATGAAGAGATTATTAATGATTTACTATTGTGGACAAACACAAACCTCTTTATAAATTTTCAATGTAACCTTTCATTTGGTATGTACTAAATATTTTCCTGAACAAATGCAATGATCTCTTTAAAATATATGTTCTCAGTATTCCTTTACACAGGTCTTTTTAATGTTTTCTTTCTTTTCTTTCTTTCCTTCCTTCGTTCCTTCTGCTTCTTTCTTTCCCTTCTTTCCTTTCTTTCTTGATGGAGTCTCACTGTGTTGCCCAGGTTGTAGTGCAATGGTGCGATCTCAGCTCACTTTAACCTCTACCTCCTGAATTCGAGCAATTCTCAGCCTCTCGGGTAGCTGGGACTACAGGTGAGTGCCACCATGCCCAGCTAATTTTTCATTTTTAGTAGAGACGGGGTTTTGCCATGTTGGCTAGGCTGATCTAGAACTCCTAATCTTAGGAGATCTAACCACCTCAGCCTCCCAAAGTGCTGGGATTACAGGCATGAGCCACCATGCCTGGCCCTTTTTAATGTTTTCTAACTCACGTCTATCCTTCTTTCCTGTACCTGAGAGTTCTGAAGCTTTTCCTCCCTTGATGATCACTAAGTAAAATTCTTAGAAGGAAACAGTCTGAACAACCAATTTGAACAATTATATGACAATATGAATGTGCATTTCTTACAACCCTACAATTCCTTTCTTAGGCGTATATCCTACAAGTACTACATGTGTAACAGGTGATATGTATAAGGATGTTGCTGGTATTCATGTTAATAATAATTAAAGACTGAAAAGGACCCAATACCTATTGAAAGGAGAATGGGGTATTATACAGCAATGAAAATCAATCCATCATAGTTTATATAAAGACAGAAGTGATTCCCAGGAATCTAATGAATGAAAAACACAAGCAACATGTGGAATGACTGCACGTCTATAATGCCATGGAAGACTGAAGGGTACGTTGTTAGTGACATGGTAATCTGTGTAAAATTAAAAATAAAAGCAAAGAAGTAATAAACATAAAATTCAGAAATGTGGTTTCCATTAATTCAACCATCAGCTGTCTCTCTCCCAGAGAATACCAATTTAGAGTCCATGGAACAAATTTTGAAAATACTGTTCTAAGCCAATCAGTGTTCTCTCATGCTGACTGAAGCAGTCCTGCTCCAAGATAGCTGACTAGATGCATCCAGGAGGAACATCTTTCACCAAGAGACCTAGACACGGGGACGACTGGGCACTTCTAGCAGATCTGCAGAGGGAAGGTACTGAGAGTGGATGGAGGACTCAGGACTTGTTCCTGGTTCCCAACAACTCCTGTTGAGGGGGTGAGTTGAACAGGAAAGCAGCAACCTGCTCTTGCCAGGGGCCACTGGAATTCTGGGAGAAGGAGACCCCTCCACCATAGACACTTAAGTTGGCAGGAAATGCTACTCAGGGAAATGGTAGAGACAGAACTCCAGCCAGGGTGAGAACAGCCAAGGATGCCCATCCCTGTAGTCTTGATTTGCTCTCATAGGAGACTTTACCCTTAGGAGAACTGCCAGGCCTAAATTCTACAGGGCAGTCTTGCCCATAAGATGGGGCCAGTCCAACCTGAGCACATCTGGATCAGCTGGCCTCTCCCAGAGGCCTCCAGCCTGGCAACACCTGCTTGCAGTGCATCTCCTGGGTACCTTCTGGTGGCCTGCATCACAGCTCTAGTGCTGGCAGACCTAGCCTGACTGGCACAGTGCTCCAGCAGAGAGCCCCCTGCAGACATTTACCAGTGCAATCATGGCTCCCTGTGCTGCAGCCTCCCCCTGGCTGCCTTGGCTGCAGGCCTTCACCCAGAGCAGCCTCTTTCCCCCACAATCCCCGCAACACACACCACATTGTTTTGTCAGCATTGTGTGTGCGGTGGACACAACCTTGCCTTTCGAGGCAGCATGATGTGCCTGTGCACCCCAGCATGCCACTGCTGCCTGAGTGAGTGCACCTCATCTCCCTGACTCCCAAGCCCCACCCCAGGACCCTTATTGTCACAACATTCACAGTCATAGAGCCTGGGAGCCCTACTCCTGCCAGCACCCAGTCCCTGGGATGAAACTAGGCACTGAAAAGAGCAGACCCACTCCCAGCCCTCAGTGCCTACCGTGCCAGTGTAAATGTGCACAAAGGGCACACGTAGTCCTGCATCCACCAGGGACAGGCTGTGCTAGTATCACCATCAGTGCAAACAGGCTGCACAGCTGCTGGCTGGGGAGTGTTGGGGTGTGGTGGTGTCTTGCTTCTTGAACCATACTGCCATTACCACTGCTGGGAATGCCCTTTGTGGAGACTGGCACCTGCTAGTACCCTGTGGTGCTGCCTCTGACACTGCTGTTGGCACATGCAGATGAGGATGGATCCTGCTGCCACTGCCTCATGAAATCATTTGGCTGGCACTGCCCATTAGAGTGTCTAAGAATACCTTGGCCCCTCTAGTGCAGTAGGCTTCTAAATTTGGGGAGCCAGTGATCAGAGCTGGGGCCCAATACCAGTTCCCCAAAGTTACAGCATGAAGTCCAGAAGTCCTAAGTTGAGCTGTGGCCCCCTGAAATCTTCCAGTAATGAAGCTAGTTGACTGAACCCACCTTATACCACAATGAAACCTCCAAGGTCATCAAATAGAATGAAAGAAAAAAACCACCCAAAAAACAACAACATCAAAGATTGAGGGAACATCAGCCCACAAAGATGAAAAAGAATCAGGGCAAAACTTCTGACAACTTTAAAAGCAAGACTACCTTCTTACCCCCAAACAACTCCACTGCCTTTCCAGCATGGGTTCTGAACCAGGCTGAGAAGGCTGAAATGACAGAAGCAGAATTGAGAATGTGTGTAGGAATGAAGGGAATGTTGAAACCTAATCTATGGAAGCTAAGAATCAAAATAAAACAATAAAGAAGCTGATAGACAAAATAGCCAGTATAGAAAAGAACATAACTGACCGGATAGAGCTGAAAAACACACTACAAGAATTTCATAATGCAATCACAAGTATTCACAGAATAGACCAAGCTAAGGAAAGAATGTCAGAGCTAGAAGACTCACTTTCTAAAATAAGACAGAGAAGAATAATGAAAAAAAAGAATTAAAAAAGTGAATGAAACCTCCAAGAAATACAGGGTTATGTAAAGATTATGAATCTGTGATGCATTCATGTCCTTGAAAGAGATGGAGGGACTGAAAGCAACTTGAGAAACATATTTCAGAATATGACTCATGAGAACTTCCCCAAGCTAGCTAGAGAGGCCAACATTCAAATTCAGGGAACAAACACAGAGAATCTGTGCAAAATACTTCAGAAGAAGATAATCCCCAAGGCATATAATCATAGGATTCTCCAGGGTCGAAATGAAAGAAAATATGTTAAAGGCACTAGCAAAAAAGGACTGATCACCTACAAAGGGAAGCAGATTAACAGCAGACCTCTCAACAGAAACCCTACAAGCCACAAGAATTGGGGGCCTATATTCAATATTCTTAGAGTAAGAAATTCCAACCCAGAATTTCATATCTGGCTAAACTAAGCTTCATAGCAAAGGAGAAATAAGATCCTTTTTCAGAAAAGCAAATGCTTAGGGAATTTGTTACCACCAGAGCTGTCTTACAAGACTTTTCAAAAGAACATATATGCCACCAACGATCATATGAAATACAAATGCTGGTGAGGTTTCAGAGAAAAGAGAATGCTCATACACTGTTGATAGGAGCATAAATTAGTTCAACCATTGTGGAAAGCAGTGTGGCAATTCCTTAAAGAGCTAAAAACATAAGTACCATTCAACCCAGCAATCCCGTTACTTGGTATATACCCAAAGGAATATAAATTTTTCTGTCATAAAGACACATGCATGTGTATGTTTATTACAGCACTACTCACAATGGCAAATACATATAATCCACTTACATACCCATTAGTGGAAGACTTATAAAGAAATGTGGTACATATGTATCAAGGAATACTATGCAGCCATAAAAAAGAAAAAGAATATTCTTTGCAAGAATGTGGATGGAATTGGTGGCCAATATTCTTCGCTTGGAGAAAAACAAATGTCACGTATTTTCATTTATAATGGGGAGTTAAATGATAAGAACACATGAACACAAACAAGAGAAGAGCAGACACTGGGGCCTACCAGAGGGTAGAGTTTGGGAGAAGATTGAGGAGCAGAAAATATAATTATTGGCTACTAGGCTTAGTACATGGGTGACAAAATAATCTTCACATCAAGACCCTGTGACATGAGCTTACAAACCAGCACCTGTGCCCTGAACCTAAAATGAGTTTTAAAAAATTTGTCTTTTGGGGAAGAAGCACGTAGGGCTTTTTTCTTTCCAAATGGATGATTCTTATGTTTCTACTGTTATTTTTAAATACTGCATATTTCTTGTATTTTCTGTGTGCAATTTTGGTATGTAATGTACACATCAGAAGGAGAGAAAGAATATTTTGATTTAAATATTAATTGTATTCAGTAAAACATTATGAGGCTTGAAAAAATTTTGGCAAAATTAATCTTCTTAAAGAAAAGAAAAAAATGTAGAAGAATAATAAATAAAGGAATGTATTTGAAAGGAATATGGATATTTGTGAGGGAGTTTTGGGCATTGGTAAAGATAGTGTCAGATCACAAAAGATCAACTTAATCTATTTCACAGTTTTTCTAAGATTTCTTTTCATTTAATATAAATGTTTTTTCCTAACAGGACATTTAACCTGCAGAGGCAGTTACTTCCGTTTATTAATTGGAGTGAAATTCTTTTGCCAAGTATATTTGGTAGCTTGAGATAAATTTATAAGTAGCTAAAAGAAATTATTGCAAGATTATTAACACATGTATAAGGCTGATTACATATCAGGAAGGGGCTAAAGCACCGCTTCTAAAACTGTACTATGCATTGAAATCACTCGGAGATTTTTGCCAAAATTCAGATTTTGATTCAGTAGATCTGATGTGGGGCCCTTAATTCTATATATCTGATAGATCCCAATGAGATGACTATGTGGCTTCTCTATGCACTGCACATTGAATAACAAACATTCAGAGACGTGTTTCACATATATTTACAATAGTATAATAATGTGAGATTTTCAGAGGCAGAAAAATTCAATTGAAAAGCATTTCCACTGCAATGCTTAAAGTAGAAACATAGGCAATGAGCACACATTTTAAAGAATTGTGGATAGCTAACTTACAATTCCAGAGGGCATCCTCCAATTTTTCATACAAGGATTATGTCTCCTTCTTGGCTAATGTTCTGCTTTTAATGCCAGAAAACTGCTCTTTTAGAAAAGAAATTTTAAGTTGATTCTCAATTAGTGCTTAGATTTTAGTATTTTTTGGATAATATTCAGTGTCTGTTTTCTTTTTTAAAAGATGTGTTAAATTATTTTCAGAATCTCATGAAGAAGCGTATGGCTTGGGTTTACTAATTTTCATTTACTGCACAGAATATGCAACTTGAAAAATATCCTATTATGCACACAGAATAGGATATTTATGTACCTTTTATTATCAGATTTGCTTTGAAGATATAAATAGTGCTGCTTGTCTCATTTTGTTTGATAGAATATAGATAATTCTGTTTAATCCAAGTTTTTATCTTTTGTCCTTTGGTAGGGTTGACAAATTGAGTTTCACTTTTAGTTTATTTATTCTGTCAGAGAGATTTTGAATCAGGAGTTTAAAGTCTCTGTCTGACAGGAAAAAGTCAGCATCTGTTGAGTTGATTTAGTATTTATGTATTAGATTTTATGGCACCTTTCCTTTGAAGAGCAGAGCATGTTCTATACATAGTTCCCACATTTTCACATACCTTTCACAGGAAACGTTTATAAACATCCCAACATGAAAAGTGACAAAGAAGAAACCAAACGAGGAAATCAGGAAAGAAGAGAACCCCAGGAAAATGATCATAGCTTCAAATAGGAGGAATGCCTCATAAACTAAGTATTTATCTTCAGAGGCACTCGTGATGTGCTGCCAAAGCACCCCCTCCCACTAAAAATCTAAAGCTAATCCATCTACCTGACTCCTGGATGCTTCTGTTCTTTGTGACTTGACTACCTCTTCTGTCCTGTCAGCTTCTAAATATTCTGCTGAGTAGGGAAATCAAGATATTTAATTGGGTAATAAGACCTGAGAACTACCAAATGGTCCTTGCTCTTGACTGCTACAGATGATGGGATTTCTTAGAAGGTGACTTCGTGGTGGGCAGGAAAGTAACGTCTTAAAGCCTGCTGTGTACTACTTCATCTAAGACTAAAAGTAGTCACTACAGCATTTGGCCATTTTTAATCATTTAATTAAATAACAAAATAATTTGTTTTAATTATTTAAAATAAGGTAAGATAGAACTTATGGAAAAATTTTATGAAGACTATATAGAAATATGAAAGCATACATTAAACATTTTATATTTCATTTACAGTTAAAGTCATTGTAAAAATTTGAAATTAAAAAATATTTAAATTTTATCTCATTGTATCTGTGATTTTATTTAATAACTAAATGCTTTGTGTTTTCTAATGTGAAAAAAGATAATCAGAATATAAGTTATTCAATATCCCTTTCTGTAATTGTCTCTTTATTAGGATGTATGTACACTTGATTTGATAGCTGAAACAAAGGAATATAACTCTTGAATTTTTTTCAGAAATGCATTACCTAAAACATTGTGTTATAAAAAACAAAATTATTAATAATCTAATTAATTATTAATCAAATCACCTTAATCAAATCATTAATTAAATCAATTGAATAAAGTTGATTAAATTATTAATAATTTTGCTTTTTATAACACAATGTTTTAGGTAATACATTTCTGAAAAAATTCAAAAGAGTTATAAATATACCTCTACTCTGAATTTCTAGGGTCATGACAATGGGGAGAAATAGAGAAGAGGGACTCCCTTTCCCCCTCCCTCTTTCTCTGCCTGTCCCTTCTTACTTTTTGAGCTAATAGTCTAACTCTGTCACCCAGGCTGCAGTGCAGTGCCATGATTATGTTCCCCATAGCCTCATCCCTCTGGACTCAGGTGGTTCTCCCACCTCAGCCTCCTGAGTAGCTGTGACTACAGACTTATGCCTGGCTAATTTTTGCATTTTTTGTAGAGATGGGGTTTCACCATGTTGCCCAGGCTGGTCTGGAACTCCTGCGCTAAATTGATCTACCCACCTTGGCCCCCCAAAGTGCTAGAATTATAGGTGTGAGCCACTGCACCCAGCCATCTGTGTTCAGTTTTCTATCTTTGCTTATGATGCAAGTTGTGTTTTCATGAATTATGACTTATTTGTTCCCATTACACCTCTGTTGTATTGTTTGTGTCAAGGTATGGTTCAAAGCAGTGACTGAGATAAGCCGGTGTTAGAAATAAGCATGTTTCTAAAATAGAGTATTAATTGTCTCATGGTCTCTTTAAACTAAACATGGAAATAAGAACTTGGGGTAATTGTTACTGTTTCCAGTTATCTTTGATGCAACATTTGGGTTTCAATACTTTTCTTGTGGATAATAATATATTTATTTGAGACAGATGTCTGATGAAACATTTCATAAGATGAATCTGGTTTCTCATTAAGAAAAGTCCACTCATACCAATTTAGTACTTTTCAATATATTTATTTATAACAATGTAGATGCTGGATTTTCATGTACTTAGTTAAATTAATGAAGTTGTGCTTCAGGCGCTTCATTTGTTAAAGGGGAATAACAAGACCCTCTTTTTGAATCTAGATGCTGTTAATGATACTATCTATCTATCATCTATCTATCTATATCTATCTATCTATCTATCTATCTATCACCTATCATCTATAATTTGTTTAAATTTCTTAGAAGGATACATTATTGCCTAGAATGTCTAAGAACTTTCTACCTAGGCACTTCTGAGACTATCTAAGGACTCTGTTCAAAGACTGGATACAGTCATATGGTGTAAAATATATGAATAGGAAATTAGAATTCAGATGGTATGAAGAAACCAAGTAATGGGATTTGAGACCAAAAAGGTTGGTTGGAACAGGTTGGGGCAGGAGGTGCACGTGGATAAAGAGTTGATAATGCACTTGGGAGTGTTTGATGATTGTTGAGCATGGAAATGACATGGTGAAAGCAGTGCTTTAAATAACTTTGGTAACTATGTGGTAAACATGTCCAACTACTGCAGACCCCAGGCCAACTTGATAAGAACGTGAAACAGAGTGTTGTCATTTAGAATGAAAGAAAAGAATACATGTGACAAATATTTGAAAGCAAGTTTCTTATTAATTTTCTAATAGGAATTAGAGGCTGATAGGACATACGGGATAAAGTTGTCTTTAAGGATGTAGGTTTAAGGCATTAGGGAAATGAACAATAACAGGGAAACCAAGACAAATGATGACTGGTTTCATAAAATATTGATTTTGATTTTAGGCGTGTTGATCAGAAGACTTTGGGAGAAAGAAACTGACTGGATTTTGGATAAAATGAGTAGGGAGCTTTAACAAATAAAATGGAGTTTTTGAGAAGTAACATAACATCAATTAATCTGTGTGTATATAATTTGGCTGCATAGAACCAAGTATTGCACATTATTTTCGGATAATAAAAGCAAAGTTTGCCATTATAGAAAAAGTAAAAAAAATGAGAAAATATATAAACAATTAGGAAAAAAATGCCCCTTTAAAATAACCACCTATAGCAACAACTTTTAATATTTTAACAAATTGATGTCACCTTTAAACATGTAATTTCATAATTGATCCTATATTTTATATTAATCTTAGTATCTTTATTTTACATAAACTTTTTTCATGTCATTAAAAATCTTAACACATCATACATTAATGACTGCCTCTATTAAATTTCATAGAGAAAAGTGGTTAATGGTCAGCTTTGGAATCCGATTAAATTTTTAAATGACTTTGTTTAAATGTTTAAATCACTTTGCACTACTATGATCATTGCATAAAGTAACAGTGTCTGTTGTGATAAATTTTATAACTTTATCTGAAATTATGTATTTCTCTTTTGCCTTTATTTTCATTTCTCCGTAAAAATGCTGTTCACATTTAGTCATCTGTATTTTACATTTTTCTTTCCTTTCCTCTCTTCCTTTCTTTCCCTTTCCCTTTCCTCAATTAGATATTGGAGTGGGGGGAGAAAAACTAAAAAACATCTACAATAGGGTTGACTTCAGCATAAGTGTTACATCCTTTCCTCATTCTCAGTCTTTTTAAACAAAAAAAGGACACTGAATGTGTCATTCATACACACCGCTGCAACTCAGTCCACTCAACTAGCCACTGAATTACTGACTCAGTGCTCTAGCTGCAGATAGTCTTCAACAGGATGCTGCTTATTTCTTTTCTGAAATTGAGAACCAAAAAATTTGGGGCATAGGTGGTGACATCCCACTTTCATTTGAGTCTTGCTCAGAACCATTTGGCCCAGCTGAAATCTACTATCTACTTCTTAATTCTGACCCTTCCCATGGGCTGCCACATCCTATTAGAAATATTCCACCCCATTTCTCTTCTAAATTGGGAAGACTTACATGGAACTGGTTACTACAGTAAAGATGTATAAGAATAGTGCAAAGAGGGGAAAATCAATGAGTTCCTAAAAATTCTTATTCTCCTAAAAGTAGCATAAAAAAAACCTGTTACTCTTTACATGGTCTATTTCCTACAAGGTTTTGTAATAACCTAGCCTGTATTAGCCTAACTGACTCCATCTTGGTGGTCCAGTCACCCCTTTAACCCTATTACCTGCTGTATCTTTCCCACAGCCTAATTTACCTAATCATCCAGTCTACTCTCCAAAAAAAAAAAACAAAAGAAAAATGCAAGCAACAAATCTTCAGTCCAGTAAAAACCAGGATGAAGAGTGAATTCTCCCAAATTCCAAAATTTCATTGCCCTGTGTCCTCAATAAAGCTTTGGTTGGTCACTTCCAGGAATGCAGCTCAGGAAAAAAATTGGAAATAAACTTCACAAAAGTACAGCCACAATGAGTGGAATACAAGTATCTCCTCATAATGGTAAACACTTTTTCTGAATAAACATCAAAAACAAAACTGCCTTTACGGTAGTTAAATTTCTTACTAATAAAATCATCCCTCAACATGGGCTGCCATTTGCTATAAAATCTAATAATGCGCCAGCCTTCACCTCATCCATAGCTCAATACCTCAGAGCTCTGGACAGGTAAAACGCATAAATCAAACCTTAAAAAGTACTCTTACAAAATTAATCTTAGAAACCAGTAAGGGTTAAACAAACCTCCTTCCTTTAGCCCTTCTTAAAGTTAAATGCACCTCTTACAAGGCAGGGTTTTCCCCTTTTAAAATCATGTGTGGGAGGGCTCTGCTTATCTTGCCTAAGCTAAGGAATACCCATCTAGCAAAAATATCCCAAGCTAATTTGTTACAGTACCTGCAGTCTCTCCAACTGGTTCAAGACATCATCCAGCCACTCCTCTGGGGAGCACACCCTAATCCAGTTCCTAACCAAACCAGGCCCTGCCACACTTTCCGTCCTGGTAACCCTGTGTATGGCAAAAGTTCCCCAAAGAAAAACTCACTCCTACTTGGAAATGACACTCCCCATTCCCTTACACTAGGGAACCTTGCAGGAAATGCTGCCTGCCAAATTAGCAATGGGTATAATCTATCTGCTTCTCCTTTTAACCAGTCTCTACTTATTTCCCTAAACCCCTCAACCTCCTACCAGGCACCTAACAATACCTGGCTGGCCTGTACCTCAGGCCTCATCCACTGCATTAATGGAAGTAAACCTGGACCTCTTCTGTGCATGTTGGTTCATGTGCTTCCCTAGGTCTACGTGTATAGCGGACCAGAAGGACAACTTCTCATTTCTCCCCATAAACTGCATTCCAGGACTGGCTGAGCTATTCCACTCCTTGTACCCCTCCTGGCTGGCATCATCGTAGTTGGGTCAGCAACTATTGGCACTACTTCCCTGGTCTGAGGAAAAACTAAAGTAATGTCCCTATCTCAACAAGTAAATGCTAATTTAAAAAAATCTCTAGTCAGCCATAAATATGTTACATACCTAGGTAAAATCCTAAACTAAAGTTAGTCTTCAAAACCACTGTGGACAGCATTGGGGGAAAACTGTTGTTTTTATGCTAACCAGTCAAAAGCATAAAGAACATACTTCAAAGTTTCAAAAAAGTTTAAATAAACAGCAACAAGAGCAAAAAAACAAACAAACTAGCAAAAAAAAAAAAAAAACAAAAAACACTCCATCATACCAAAGCATGTTTAAGTGGAGCCCATAACTAACTAATTTAACAACAGGGCAAGCAAAACCTCTTCTTCTCCTCCTGTTAGGCTTAATTTCTGGGCCCTGTATACCAAACTGGCTCCTTGCTTTCATAAGGCAGTGTGTAAATTCTGTCAAACTTAGGTATCTCAAAAGCCACTACAACCCCCTTGTTGTAACTGAAGAGTCAATGCTTTAACTCTGCAAAAACCTAGCCTGTGTTAGCCTGACTGAATCCATTTTGGTGGTAGGCTCCAGCTTGGCTTCTCCCTCCTTGCCTTGGCCCCCTCAGGTGCATTACTGGGTCAC
>JAPYYA010002691.1:0-13691 GCA_028533165.1 Leontopithecus rosalia
CATTCGGCTGTTGAAACTTGTGCATGCTTCGCGAAGTTCTCGTGTTGTGTTTTCCAGCTCCTTCAATTCATTCATATTCCTCTCTAAGTTGTCCATTCTTGTTATCATTTCCTCGAATCTTTTTTCAAATCTTTTTTCAAGGTTCTTAGTTTCTTTGCATTGATTTAGAACATGTTCTTTTAGCTCATGGAAGTTTCTTATTACCCATCTTCTGAAGTCTGATTCTGTCATTTCATCACACTCATTCTCCATCCAGCTTTGTTCCCTTGCTGGTGAGGAGTTTTGGTCCTTTGTAGGAGGTGAGGTGTTTTGGTTTCAGGTGTTTTCCTCCTTTTTGTGCTGGTTTCTTCCCATCTTTGTGGGTTTATCCACCTGTCGTCTGAGTAGTTGCTGACTTTTCGATTGGGTCTCTGAGTGGATGCCCAGATTGTTGATGATGAAGTATTTCCATTGCTTAGTTTTCCTTCTAACAGTCTAGCCCCTCTGCTGTACGACTGCGGAGGTCCACTCCAGGCCCTGCTTGTCTGGGGTACACCTGTAGCAGCTGCGGAACAGTGAGGGATGCTACCAGTTTCTTCTTCTGCTATCTTTGTCCCAGAATGATGCCCACCAAATGTCAGTCTGATCAGTCCTTTTTGAGGTGACTCTTTGGATATACAGGGGTCAGGGAGCTGCTTGAGGAGATGGTCTGTACTTTGTTGGAGCTCAAGTGCTGAGCTGTGAGCTCCGTTGTTCATTCAGGGCTGTTAGGCAGGTATATTCAAGTCTGCTGCAGCAGAACTCATAAAACACCTTTTTTTCCTCAGATGCTATGTCTTGGGTAGTTAGGGCTTTCTTTATGAGTATCCGTTGCACTGTCCTGCCCAGCTAGGAGGCAGTCTAGTCACTATTTGCCTACCGAGGCTCCTCCCTGCTGCCGTGGGCTCCACCCTGCTGTCGTGGTCTCCACTCCGTTGCCTCTGTTTTGGCGGAGTCTCTCTATTATGGCGGGTTGCCTCGGCAACGGCAGGCTGCATCAGCAATGGGAGTGTACCTCAGTAGGGGCAGAATGCCTTGGTAATGGCAGATGGCCCTCCCCCACCAAGCTGCACTGTCCTGGGTTCAGCTGTGACCGCAGTGAAACTCTCAACCCCGAGCGTATCAAATCGCCCTTTTTTTTGTCCTTGTGGGGGTGGGACCCGCCGAGCCTGATCACCTGGCTAACTGCCTCAGAGCCCTTTTTTTTTTAAGTTGAACGGTTGACTCTCTCCCAGGTGTTTCAGTCGCCTGCTGATAGGGCACTGGGATCTGTGTGATTTCCTGTGCAGCGACCCACTGCGCCAGCTCAAATTTCGCTTCCTGGGAATCTCCTGGTCTGGCTCACTGTCCCAGTCCCGTTTAATCAGATGGATATGCTAATCTGCCCTCCCAAATCTCAGATTGCTGGTTTAACAGGGCACCCAGACCAGTGCGTTTTGTGTGGAGTGCCACTGCGCTGTGGCGCCGGCTGAAGCAGCCGCACCAGCTGAAACAGCTGCGCTGGCCTCCCATGTCTCTCCTACATCTGGGAATTTCCCCGTTCTGTGGGCAACAAAGATCCATCTGGAAATGCGGCTTGGACTCACCCTCTGCGCCTTCACTGAGAGCTGCAATCCTGAGTTGCTCCTCACATTATAGCAGTCTTCAAAACCCTGTCGGTCAGGTGGATTTTAATTGGGGTGGGATGAGGCTGATCTCTCCATCCCACCCTTTGTTATGTGGCTGGCGTCTTCAGGACCTTGCTTTTCACAACCCCGGTCCCTGAGGACTTATCTGCGGCTGTTGGAGCCACAGAACGTAGCTCCAGAACAGGGTGAGGTGCCACTGTTCCCCACGGCCAGACGGGGCGGTGCTCGCTTTGGGCCCTGTTATTTCCAACGTATTAATTACTCTGTGTTCCCTTTTAGTTAAAAAATAAAAACTTTTTATTATGGAAATTTTCAAACATTTACTAAAGTAGAGAAAATGGTATAAGAACCACTATATACCCAAGATTAACTTCAGTAATTATCTACACTTTGTCATTCTTATTTTTTTTCTTCCTGAGAGAGGGTCTTGCTTTGCCACCCAGGCTGGAGTGCAGTGGTGTGATCACAGCTCACCGCAGCCTCGACCTCCTGGGCTCAAGCAGTCCTCCTACTCCAGCTTCCCAAGTAGCTGGGATCAAAGGTGCACATCACCATACCTAGCTAGTTTTTTGTGGAGAGGAATCTCACTATGTTGCCCAGGCTGGTCATGAACTCCTGGCTTTATGCAGTCCTCCCACCTCAGCCTCCGTAAAGCCCTGGGATTACAGATGCGAACCATCATGCCCAGCTTTGTCATTCTTTCTTCTTTCTTTATCCTGCCACTCTTTGTATGTATATGTACGTGCATGTGCACACTGTAGTACTTGAAAGCAAATCTCAGAAACCATATGATTCCACTTGCAAATACTTTTTTTTTCCCACATGGGGTCTCACTGTCACCCAGCCTGTAGTGCTGTGGTGTGATATTGGCTCACTGCAACCTCTGCCTCCCAGGCTCAAGTGGTTCTCCCACCTCAGTCTCCCAAGTAGCTGAGACCATAGGCATGCACCACCACACCTGGCTAATGTTTTGTAGTTTTGGTAGAGACAATTTCACCGTTTTGCCCAGGCTGGTCCTGAATCCCCCTGTGAATAATTTCATATCATGTCTTTAACAAACAAGGATTGGAAAAAAATATATATTGCTATCACATTAAAAAGAATTAGGCCAGGCATGGTAGCTCATGCCTATCATCCCAGCACTTTGGGAGGCCAAGGTGGATCACCTGAGGTCTGGAGTTTGAGACCACTTTGACTAACACAGTGAAACCCCGTCTCTACTAAAAATACAAAATTAGCTGGGCATGGTGGCACATGCTTGTAATCCTAGCTATTTGGGAGGCTGAGGCAGGAGAATCGCTTGAACCTGGGAGGTGGAGGTTGTGGTGAGCCGAAATAGCACCATTGCACTCCAGCCTGGGCAACAAGAGCGAAGCTCTGCCTCAGAGAAAAAAATAGAATTAATTCCTTAATATTATCTAAAACCTATTTCTTAATAAATTTTCCTAGATTATCTCATATACATACATACATATATATATATACTTTTTTTTCTGTTTTTGTTTTTTGTTGTTGTTTTTTGTTTTTTGAGATAGGGTCTTGCTCTGTCATTCAGGCTGGAGTGCAGTGGCATAATCTTGGCTCACTGCAACCTTCACTTCCTGGGTTCAAGTGATTCTCATGCCTCTGCCTCTTAAGTAGCTGGAATTAGAGGCACCCGACACCACACCTGGCTAATTTTTGTATTTTTAGTAGAGATGGGGTTTTGCCATGTTGGCCAGGCTTGTCTTGAACGCCCGACCTCAGGTGATCCACCTGCCTTGGCCTCCCAAAGAGCTGGAATTATAGATGTGAGCCACTGTGACTGGTCTAAATATATATATTTTTTATAGAACGATATGGATCAAAAGAAGCCCAGAGTTTATATTTGGGTGATAAGCCTTTTATGCTCTTTAATTATATTCTACCACACACACCTTTTTAAATATACCATTTATTCTTTGTAGGAATTAAATAATCTTTTTTTTTTTTTTCTGAGACAGAGTCTCCCTCTGTTGCCCAGGCTGGAGTGCAGTGGCGCAATCTCAGCTGACTGCAACCTCTGCCTCCTGGGTTCAAGCAGTTCTCCTGCCTCAGCCTCCTGACTAGCTGGGATGACAGGTGCCCACCACTACACCAGGCTAGGTCTTGTATTTTTAGTAGAGACGGGGTTTCACCATATTGGCCAAGCTCGTCTTGAACTCCTGACCTTGTGATTCACCTGTCTCGGACTCCCAAAGTGCTAGGATTATAGGCCTGAGCCACCACACCTGGCCGGAATTAGATAATCTTTTCTAAAGAATTTCCCTTGTTTTTTATTCTGGCTGATTATATCATCAAGGTATCATTGAAGATGTTTCTCATTTAATCTGGTAGTTAGATTTAAAGGCTTGCCCTGATTCATTTTGTTTGTTTTTGTTTTCTTGGTAAGAATACTTCCAAGTGGGTGAAGGGTCTCTCTCTGGCCTCTTTTTCATTCCTTTTTTTTGAGACAGTTTCGCTCTTGTCGCCTATGCTGGAGTGCAATGGCACAATCTCTGCTCACTGCAATCTTCCACCTGTTAGATTCAAGCAATTCTCCTGCCTCAGCCTCCCGAGTAGCTGGGATTACAAGCATGCACCACCATGCTCGGCTAATTTTTTTGTATTTAATACAGACAGGGTTTCACCATGTTAGTCAGGCTGGTCTCAAACTCCTGACCTCAGGTGATCTATCTGCCTCGGCCTCCCAAAGTGCTAGAATTACAGGCGTGACCCATCTCACCCAGTCTCTGGTCTCTTTTCTAAAGGCATTAATCCCATTCATGAGGACTTTTCCCTCATGAATGCTACCTTCCAGAGGCTTCATCTCTAAAACTGTCACATTGGGTTATTAGGTTTCAACATATGATGAATTTTGGGGAAACATAAGCATTCACACCATAGGACTGAGTAACATTCCAGTGTATGGATATACCACAATTTGTTTATCCATTCACTTGTTGATGGTAATTTTATATTCATTGACTATTATGAATAATGCTGCTGTAAATATTTGCATACAAGTTTTTGTGTGGTCATGTGTGCTTTTCTTTCTCTTGGGTAAATACCTAGTATGGTATTTAGGGGAGGATTTTACTGTTTGAGAAACTGTCAGACTTTCTTTAGTGGTTTACCAATTTATATTCTTTTTACATTCTGCATTCTTTTTTTTTTTGAGATGGAGTTTCGCTCTTGTTACTCAGGCTGGAGTACAATGGCGCGATCTCGGCTCACCGCAACCTCTGCCTCCTGGGATCAGGCAATTCTCCTGCCTCAGCCTCCTGAGTAGCTGGGATTACAGGCACGTGCCACCATGCCCAGCTAATTTTTTGTATTTTGAGTAGAGACGGGGTTTCACCATGTTGGCCAGGCTGGTCTGAGGTCAGGCGATCTGCCACCTTAGCCTCCCAAAGTGCTGGGATTATAAGAGTGAGCCACGGTGCCTGGCCATTTTGCATTCTTTTTTACATGCTTTTACATGTGACATGTTTTACATCCTACTTTTTTTTTGAGACAAGGTTTTGCTTTGTCACCTAGGCTGGAATACAGTGGTGCAGTCACGGCTCACTGCAGCCTTGAACTCCTGGTCTTAAGCGATTCTCCTACTTCATCCATCCCAGTAGCTGGGACTATGGGTGTGTGCTACTATGCCCAGCTAGTTTTTAAATTTTTTGCAGAGATGGATCTCACCATGTTGCCTAGGTTGGTCTCGAACTCCTGCACTCAAGTGATCTTTCCGTCTTGGCCTCCCAAAGTGTTAGGATTACAGATGTGAGTCACTGTGCCTGGCCTTATATTCTACATTTACTCTTTATGTATGTCTTTTTGTATGTCATGTCTTTACAGTCATTACTCTTCTTGATGTCCAAATCTCCCCATCTTTGGCTAGTTAGTGCATTTCTAAGTGAGCTCCTGTATCCTTTTGACAAGACACCAGTAATCTTTCTGCTTTTAGATAGAATAAGATGTTTGAGGATTCCTTTATAAACTTTACCCTAGACCTAAAATCAGACATCTCTTCAAGAAGCCCTGATTTCCTTTAGTGAGAAACGCTGTTTACAGACTTGTCTGCAAAGCTGTGTTCATTGAGTTTTCATTGCTTTAAGGCCTTTTCAGTGTCCAATGCTAGGAAAAAGGTATTTATAAGAAAGAAAAATGAATAATGACAATATCCTGATATTTCTCCATTCAAATAAAAGAAGAGGATTTTGAGTTAGCTTTCTGAATTTAATTGTGGTTTTGGAATTCATACACTGAATCATGGCTCCGAACAACAGTAACATAAATGGTTTACTTTTTCAAGTTAAAAAAAAATAACAAAACCATTATAACTATCAATAACACTACTACTGAATGCAGTAGGGGTGTGTATGTGTTTTACATGGAGTCTTGCTCTGTTGCCCAGGCTGGTGTGCAGTGGCACAATCTTGGCTCACTGCAACCTCTGACTCCCTGGTTCAAGCTATTCTCCTGAAGCCTCTCAAGTAGCTGGAATTACAGGCATGCACCACCATGCCCAGCTAAGTTTTGTATATTTAGTACAGATGGGATTTCACCATGTTAGCCAGGCTGGTCTCAATCTCCTGACCTCATGATCCACCCGTCTTGGCCTCCCAAAGTGCTGGGATTACAGGCGTGATCCACCACACCTGGTCATGTGTGTGTTTTAATCTTGTGAAATATCAGATTAGGGATGTATGGTCAATATGCTGTTTTTGTTTTTGTTTTTGTTTTTAAGATGAAGTTTTCCACTTTTGTTGTCCAGGCTGGAATGCAGTGGCATGATCTAGGCTCACTGAAACCTCCGCCTCCTGAGTTCAAGCGATTCTCCTGCCTCAGCCTCCCAAGTAACTGAGATTACAGGCGTGTGCCACCACACCCAGCTAACTTTTGTATTTTTCGTTGAAATGGAGTTTCACCATGTTGGCCAGGATGGTCTTGGTCTGTTGACCTCTTAATCCACCAGCCTTGGCCTCCCAAAGTGCTGGGATTATAGGTGTGAGCCACCATACCCCGCCATCCCATCTTTTTCTATACAACATGTATCATGTCATAAATACTTATTCCACATTGTGAAAAAGATGGTATTTTTTCATTTAAAAATATATCCAGGTGATCACTCCATAGAAGGGTAGAGATGTCCCTTATTCCTTTTTGTACCTGTAGAATGTGCTTATTTTTTGGAGGCAACATAGCTTATTTAGCCTGTTGCACATGGTTCGGCAATAAATGACCTTGTTCATAAGTCACTTAGTATTTTGCCAGCGTAATTTTTTATTTTCTTATTTTTTCTTTTCTTACAAGAAAACCAAAGAAGCTGGCTGGGTGTTGTGGCTCATGCCTCTAATCCCAGCACTTTGAGAGGCCAAGGAGGGTGGATCACCTGAGGTCAGGAGCTTAAAACCAGCCTGGCCAACGTGATGAAACCCTGTCTCTAGTAAAAATGCAAAATTAGCTGGGCACAGTGGCGCGTGCCTGTAATCCCAGCTACCTGGGAGGCTGAGGCAGGCAAATCGCTTGAACCTGTGTGGCAGAGAAGTTGCAGTGAGCTGGGATGGTGCCATTGCCCTCCAGCCTGGGCAACAAGAGCAAAACTCAGTCTTAAGGAAAAAAAGAAAACAAAACCAGAGAAGCCAAGCCAGCTTAGAAAACACTTTATTGAAATATAATTCACATACCATAACATTCATCCATGTGAAGCATACAATTCAGTGTTTTTTTAAATTTTTAATTAAAATTTTTATTTTTAATTTTTTAGACGGAAGCTCTCTCTGTCGCCCAGGCTCAATCTCAGCTCACTGCAACCTCCGCCCCCAGGATTCAAGGGATTTTCCTGCCTCAGCTGCCCAAGTAGCTGGGACTACAGGCGTGTGCCACCACACCCGGCTAATAGTAGAGATGGGATTTCACCATGTTAGCCAGGATGGTCTCGGTCTCCTGACCTCGTGATCCATCCACGTTGGCCTCCCAGGTGCTGGGATTACAGGTGTAAGCCACTGTGCTCAGCCAATTCAGTGGTTTTTACTGTATTCACTGGGATGTACAACCATGACCACAATCAATTTTAGAACATTTTCATCACCCAAGAGAAACCCCATACCTATTAGCTGTCACTCCTCATTCTTCCCTGCCTTAGCCCTAGGCAACCCTTCATCTACTTTCTTTGTCTATTCTGAACATTTTATATAAATGAAATCATATACTGTGTGGTCTTTTTGTGGTTGACTTTTTTCACTTAGCATAATGTTTTCAAGGTTCAGCCATGTTGTCACCTTAAAAAGGAATAAAGTTCTGTTATATGCTACAACACAGCTGTTTTATGTAAATGTACAGGATATAGTCAGTCGTGTCTTGCTACTTTAGCTTAACATTATGTTTGTGAGAGTCATCCATTTTGTTACAACATATATGTGTAGTTCACTCTTCCTCATTGGTGTATACCATTCCATTGCATGAATATGCCACAATCCATTCTGTTGTAGATGTTTCTAGTTTCTGGTTTTTTTTTTTTTTTGAGACAGTCTTGCTCTGTAGTCCAGGCTGGAATGCAATGGTGCAGTCTCTGCTCACTGCAACCTCTACGTCCCAGATTCAAGCGGTTCTCACACCTCAGCCTTCAGAGCAGTTGGGAGTACAGAACAGGTGCGTGCTACCTAGCTAATTTTTTTTTCCCAAGAGAGAGTCTCTCTGTGTTGCTCAGACTGGAGAGGAGTGACGTGATCTTGCTGCACTGCAACCTCCACCTCCTGGGTTCAAGCAATTCTCCTGCCTTAGCCTCCCATTAAGTAGCTGGGATGACAGGTGCCTGCCGCCACACCCAGCTAATTTTTTTTGTATTTTTAGTAGAGACGGGGTTTCACTATGTTGCTCAGGTTGGTCTTGAACTCCTGCCCTCGTGATCCACCTGCTTCAGCCTCCCAAAGTGCTGGGATTACTCACGTGAGCCACTGTGCCTGGCCTTCCCTGGTTAATTTTTGTATTTTTAGCAGAGACAGGGTTGTACTGTGTTAGCCAGGCTGGTCTCAAACTCCTGACCCTGAGTAATCTACTCGCCTTGGCCTTCCAAATTGATGTGATTACAGGCTTGAGCCACCACACCTGGCCTAGTTTTTGGTTCTTAAGTGTAGTGTTGCTATATAGAACTCGCCTCTATGATGACTTTGGTGGTCAATCATGACTCCATGTATTTGTTGAAACCCACAGAGCCGGCTGGGCACGGTAACTCCCGCCTGTAATCCCAGCACTTTGGGAGGCTGAGGCGGGTGGATCATGAGGTCAGGAGTTCGAGATCAGCCTGGTCAACATGATGAAACCCCCATCTCTACTAAAAAAAAAATACAAAAATTAGCTGGGCGTTGTGGTATATGCCTGTAATCCCAGCTATTCTGAAGGCTGAGGCAGGAGAATTGCTTGAACCTGGGAAGTGGAGGTTGTAGTGAGCCAACATTGCACCACTGCACTCCATCCTGGATGACAGAGCAAGACTCCGTCTCTGGGGGTAGCGGGGGGGTGGGGGGAACAACAACCCATAGAGCCATACACCACAAAGAATGGATTTTCCTGCATATAAGTTAAAAACATGTAATAGAATAGTGCTGCTGTGAACCTTCTTGTGTATATAGTTTGTGAACATGTGTACACATTTCTACTTTATATATACCTAGCAGTAGAATTGCTGGGTTATAGGTTCTGGTTTTGTAGATACTGCTAGGTAGTTCTTCATAGTGGTTGTACTACTTTCCCCACTAACATTGCATAAAAGTTTCAGTTGCTCCATATCCTTGCTATCACCTGGTATTGTCTGTCTTTTCATTTTAGTCATTCTGGTGGGTGGGTAGTTGTATCACATTATGGTTTAATTTATATTTTTCTGATGATTGGTTTATTGGAATTTTGGGTATTTGTCTTTCATAAAGCACTTGTATGTTTTGCCCATTTATCTTTGGGTTGTCTTTTTCTTATTAATTTGTAGAAGTTCTTTAGATATTCTGGAAACAAGTACTTGGTTAGATACATGTATTGCAGATATCTTCTATTCTTTACAGAATACTAAGATACTGATCACTCTTAATTTTTTTTTTTTTTTGAGATGGAGTTTTGCTTTTGTTACCCAGGCTGGAGTGCAATGGTGCAATCTCGGTTCACTGCAACCTCCGCCTCCTGGGTTCTAGTGATTCTCCTGCCTCAAACTCCTAAGTAGCTGGGATTACAGGTGCCTGCCACCATGCCCAGCTAATTGTTGTATTTTTAGAACAGACAGGGTTTCACGATGTTGGCCATGCTGGTTTCAAACTCCTGATGTCAGGTGATCCACCTGGGTCAGCCTCCCAAAGTGCTAGGAATACAAGTGTGAGCCACTGCCCTGGCCCACTCTTTATTTTAGTATTTAACAGAAATTATTCTGATACAGTTCAGTATATCTTTTTTTCACTTTATGGTTAACACTTTGTATTTTGTTTAAGGAATCTTTTTCTATCCTAAGGCAGGAAGTGAGTCTCCTATATTTTCTTCTAAAAGCTTTATTGTTTGGCTTTTCACATTTAGATCTCTAGTCCCCTTGGAACTGATTTTTTTTGTTGTCGTTTGATGAATGTGGGCATCAATATTAATTTTTCTCATGGATATTTACAAACTATGCTGAAAAGACTTATCTTTTTCTCACTGCACTGTCATCTTTGTCATAAATCTAGTGACTCTAAGCATAATTTTGATTTATGAGTGAGTTTGAGCATCATTTTTTCCTTTTCTGAAAAGCAGCTATATTTTTAAAAAAATTCAGTTTATTTGTATCTCAGCCCATCAGACCCCAAACTTCCTAAAACTGAATGTAACTTGTCTGCTAATATAAGCTCATTATGTCTTCAGCCTCTTCAGTCCTGTCTCTTCCAGGCATCTTTAACAGTTGATGTATTAGATCCAAGCAGGCATTTTTGTAGGCTGCGAGGCAAATGAATAGATACTACTTCCTACCCAATCATCTTCCCTAGCCCATTTTAATGTCCCAAAGTTTAATTAACAGAACAGGGAAGCTGTCCTGGACTGAACTCAATACTTTGAATTTTTTTTTTTTTGAGATGGACTCTTGCTTTGTTGCCAGTCAGGAGTGCAGTGGCACAATCTTGGCTCACCGCAACCTCTGCCTCCTAGGTTCAAGCGATTCTCCTGCCTCCACCTCCTGAGTAGCTGGGACTACAGGTGCATGCCACCATGCCCAGCTAATTTTTTTAGTTTTTGTAGAGACAGAGTTTCTCCAGGTTGGCTAGGATAGTCTCGATCTCTTGACCTCGTGATCTGCCTGCCTTGGCCTCCCAAAGTGCTGGAATTACAGGCATGAGCCACTTTGTTGGGCTTTTTTCTTTCTTTCATTTCTTTTCTTTCTTTTTTTTTCTGGAGACAGGGTCTTACTCTGTCACTCAGGCTGGAGTGCAGTGGCATGATCATCACAGTTCCACTGCAGCCTAGACCTCCTCAGGCTCAAGTGATCCTCCCACCTCAGCTTCCCAAGTTGCTGGTACCATAGGCGTACACCATTGTACCAGGCTAATTTTTTCTGTTTTTTGTAGTGACTATGTCTAAGTATGCTACTAGGCTGAGCTCAAACTCCTAGGCTCAAGTGATCTACCTGCTTTAGCCTCCCAAAGTGTTAGGATTACAGGCATGAGCCACTGTGCCCAGCGTTTTTCCTTTTCTTCTTGTTTTTTTTTCCTGAGACTTTTTTTCTTCTTTTTTTTTCTGGTCTCATTCTGTCACCCTGGCTGGAGTGCAGTTGCACAGTCTTGGCTCACTGCAGCCTCAGTCTCCCGGGCTCAAGTGATCCTCCTATCTCAGCCTCTCAAGTAGCTGGGACTACAGGCATTCACCACCATACCTGGCTAATTTTTAAATTTTTTTGTAGAGAGGGCATCTCCCTTTGTTGCCCAGGCTGGTCTCAAACTCCTGGGCTCAAGTGATTTTCCCACCTCGGCCTCCTAAAGTGCTGGACTTTTACAGGTGTGAGTCACTGTGCTCAGCCTCTTTATGTTTAATATCTATTTGCATTTATTTCTTCTGTGACCTGTCCATATTTTGTCCTAGTTTTATTGGGCTCTTGCTCTTTTTTCTGTTTTTTTTGAAGTTCTTTATACATTAGGGATATTAGTTATTGGTGACATAAATTGCAAATATATATATTTTTTCAGTTTGAATCTTCAGACCTCCTTTTTTCTTTTTTTGAGCGGAGTCTCACTCTGTCTCCAGGCTGGAGTGCAGTGGTGTGACCTCAGCTTACTGCAACCTCCATCTCTCAGGTTCAAGCGACTCTCCTGCCTCAACCTCCTGAGTAACTGGGACTATAGGCTCAGACCTCACCACGCCCAGCTAATTTTTATATTTTTCGTAGAGATGGAGTTTCACCATGTTGGCCAGGATGGTCTCAGTCTCTTGACCTCGTGATCCGCCCACGTCGGCCTCCCAAAGTGCTTGGGTTATAGGTGTGAGCCACTGTGCAGGGCCTAGATGTCTTATCTCTTGTAATGAGCAGTGATTTCACATACATGTCAAGAATTGCTGTTTTCTCTACCTCTAGAGGGACTTTAAGATGTCCTTCTTTTTTTTTTTTTTTGTATTTCTTAGGTATCTATATGTCAGGTTCCACCTTCTTACCCTTCCACATAATTTTTTTGTTGAAAGAACATTTTTTTAAATTAAGTTTTTTTAAAATGGGGAGATGATGGTCAAAGGATACAATGTTTGGTTATACAGGATCAATAACTTCTGGAGATGTAATATACGGCATAATAACTATTGTTAATAATACTGTTTGCATAGTTGAAATTTGTTGAGAGTAGATCTTAAATGTTCTCACCATGCTGGAAGGCATTAAACACATGAAGTGATGGATATGCTTATTAGCTTAGTTCTGGTAATCATTTCACAATGTGTTTATATATCAAAACATTACATTATATGCCTTAAATATATGCAATTTTTGTCAATTATACCTCAATAAAGCTGAAAATTTTTTAAAAGTTTTCTTTTTATTTTTTTGCACCAGGATTCTAACTCAGGATCTATTTTTTTTTTAAGAAAGAGAGAAAGAAAAAAAGGAGTGAAGGAGAGGAAGAAAGAGGAAGAAAAAGAGGGAGAGAGAACAGGAATGTAGGTTTATTCTAAAAATGGGTATTAATAATGGCCGATAAATATTTTGTGTATTTAAGGTGGAGAATGTATATTTTGTGTATTTAAAATGGAGAGCTCTATAAATATTTATTGAGTTTACTTGTTCCGGATCTGAGTTCAAGTCCTGGATATCCTTAGTAATTTTCTGTCTCTGAGTCTAAATCTCTTTATGAGTCTTATGTATCTGGGTGTTAGGATCGTTAGCTCTTATTGTTGCATTGATCCTTTTACCACTATATCTTTGTTGCTTTGAAATCTATTTTATCAGATGCGAGAATTGCAACTCCTGCTTTTTATTTATTTATTTATTTATTTTTGCTCTCCATTTGGTTGGTAAATCTTTCTCCAACCCTTTGTTTTAAGTCTTTGTGTATCTTTGGTTGTGAAATGGGTCTGGATATAGCATACCGTTAGTTTTTGACTATATCTTTTGATTGGGGGATTTAGTCGACTTAAATTTAAGGTTACTGCCATTTGATGTTAACTGGCTATTTTATCCATTTGTTGATGTAAATTCTTCTTTATGTTGATGCTCTTTACTTTTTGGTATATTTTTAGAAAGGCTAATACTGATTGTTCCTTTCTATGTATAATGCTTCTTTTAGAAGCTCTTGTAAAGCCGGCCTGGTGGTAATAAAATCTCTGAGGAATGAAGGTGTCCTTCATTCCTCTCCTTTTGCCATTTCTGTCTTCTCACTGTGGAAGTATAACTGTGTTCTTTGGGAAGCACAGCTGATCCTTGAACAGCACAGGTTTGAGCTGCATGAGTCCATGCATATGCAGTTGTTTTCAACCAAATGCAGGTTGAAAATATTGCAGGATGCCACTACTTGGGGAGTCGACTTTTCTTTTCTTTTTTTTTTTTTTTTATTTTGGGGGGGAGGGAGG
>JAPYYA010002692.1:0-13691 GCA_028533165.1 Leontopithecus rosalia
GATTCTGTTATTGGGATGCGCTCTTCCTCCATCAAGTCTTGTTCCATTGTTGATGAGGAACTGTGATCATCTTTAGAGGGAGAGGGGTTCTGATTTTGAGTATTCTCAGCCTTTTTATGCTGGTTTCTTCCCATCATTGTAAATTTATCCTCCTGTCGTCTTTGAAATTACCAGCTTTCAGTAGGTCTCTTGAGTGGACATTCAAGATGTTAGTTCCCAGGGCCAGAAACAGCGGCGTTAAGACTGATGGTGTTTTTCTGCCCAGGTTTCTCCTGTCTGGCTTCCTTCTTGTGTCCGTAATAGGCAGGACTGCCTTCCCGGAGCTCCAAACCTCGGTCAGAAGGGGAACCAGTCGCGTTCACTCTGCTCCGAGGTGCCAGCACAACTTTTGCGCCAGCCTCAGGAGTCAGTGCTGGGAACCCGCGCGGCTCCTCCAAACCTCAGTCAGAAGGGGAGCCAGCCCCGCCTAGTCAGCTCCAATGCCGTGCGGAGGTGCCGGCGAAACTTCTGCCCCGCATGGCTCCTCCACTGGGAATCTTCTGCTCCTGAGCGACCAGAATTTGTCTGAAAGTGTGGCGTCCTCTAGTTCTATGAGCTTTAACTGCGAGCTGCAATCCCGTGATGTTAGCGATCGGCCATCTTGGATCGTTCCCCCCAGCTAAATTTTTTTAAGCCAAATATTAAAGAAGTATGAAAAATGATAAAGCAACACTACTCTTCACATTCATATTTTAACATATTTGTATAAAATATCTTAATGAATAATGAATTTATTATTTTAAAAGCAATTGATAAAATATTTTAAACTTTCTCAATTTTAATTTCCAATACCGTAAATCCACATAAACCAAAGCTTTTGGGGCTCCTAAACAATATCTCAGCATCCTTTTAAGAGTATAAAATGATTCTGAGATTTTTTTTAATGAGAACTTCTGCATTCGATTGATATAAAGTAAAAATCTATGGCCAAATTAGTCTAGGAGGTATTTCAACACATACAAAAATAAGTAATAAAGCATTATATCAGAGTTCCTTTGTCACAGTATTTTATTTCTTGGTGGAACATAAACTAATTATGGAACATTAGTGGAACATAAACTAATGGTGCATCTAACAATCTATGGATTCTTAGTTTCATTTAAAAATGAAACCTATGTTGAGGAAACCTATGAATAATAGCACCAAAGATGACACATAGTCCTGCATGTATAATTAAGTATTCAAATTAGAAAAGACTACATTTCAGGACTCCTGGATTCATTAGCTTTTCCGGCTCATTTAAAGTGTGATCTACATTATGAAAATTCTGTTCACTCTCACTGAGGCAGGAGAGCATATTTAAGGAGCAAGCATACTTGCAATGTTGGAGGTAGAATGTTGGCTTTCATCTTGGTCATGATTTTTCCTGATAATGCATGGCTTCACACTTCCATATCCAATTTAAATTGTTTAGTTCAAAATCATCCAAAGATCTTTTTCTTTTTTTTGAGACTTAGTTTCGCTCTTGTTACCCAGGCTGGAATGCAACAGCGTGATCTCGGCTCCCTGCAACCTCCGCCTCCTGGGTTCAGGCAATTCTCCTGCCTCAGCCTCCTGAATAGCTGGGATTACAGGCACGCACCACCATGCCCAGCTAATTTTTTGCATTTTTAGTAGAGACGGGGTTTCACCATGTTGACCAGGATGGTCTCGATCTCCCGACCTCGTGATCCACCCGCCTCGGCCTCCCAAAGTGCTGGGATTACAGGCTTGAGCCACCGTGCCCGGTCCATCCAAAGATCTTTACTTGGCTGCTTACGGCTTTTTTTTTCCCATTTTAGTGGGACCACACTTCTGGAAAGAACTACACTCTATTTAATGTCCCACCAAGACAGTTAACCAGAGACATGTTGCACAGTTGACTTCACTGAGGCTCTGAGCCTTTCTTGACATTAGGACAACCCTGGGGGGACACCCTGCTACTTACTTGTGATGCAGTCACAGGAACTTATTCAAATGAGAATTTAAATAAGATGGATTTGCAGCTTTATAGTGATTGGTGTCAACTAAAAAAAGTAATTTTATAATGAAATGTTTATAATAACACATATGAAGTTTACAATTTTATGTATATACTTAGTTTTCTCAATGCAGAAGTTATATCTAGAAATGTTGATGTATATTACATATGTACACACACATATATTACATATCTATGTGTATCTATGTATCTATCTAAATGGTAAGCAAGAAGCAGTTAGTAGCTAATTTTTTCACACCTGTGGGCAATCTTACCTACTAAGGTACCCTTAATATTGTCACAATTTAGTAGTGTATAAACGAGATGTATAGATTTAAGAGTTGTCAAGGGATGGTCAGAAAATTAGCTACTAGGGTCACAAATCACTAAGAATGACTCTGAGATTTCTTGTTATTCATGATTCCCATGATTTGACATATACTAACTAAAAATACTCAGTTTACCTCACTGCCAGATATACCTCAGTTGTATTAAAGAATACAAAGAATTATGTTCATTCTGAAATAGTAGTGAGAACTTTCAGCCCTGGTACCATTGAAAAAAATGTTTACTCAGATTATCCTCAATTCTTTACAAACATAATCGTTACAGTTGCTAACTTTTTTTCTGACACACAGGAGAGATACACTCCTTCCCATCAGCAACAGTGACTCATTTTTGCAGTAATTTTTAACTGAGTCTCTACCTCCCTAGGGAATGCAAATCAGAAGGAAAGGCCCCACGCTGTGTGTTTACCCCAAACCTTGCTTGCCTGTGCTGACAGCACAGAAGGCTAATTTTAGGGATTGGGAGAGCCAGGAAGCCCTTTTAGCCGCCTTTTCTCTCCCATCGCATCTTCAGTCCTACAATTACAAGACTACAGACTGATTTGCTTCACATTAAAATAAAGATCTCTAATGGGTTCAATGTATGTTATTCAAGTGACAGATATCCTAAAAGCCTTGACTTGACTACTGCACAATCTATGCATGTCACAAAACTGTACCATAATTTCATACAAATTTAGTAACACAAAATAAAGATTTCTCTGAGAAAGGTACAACACTTAGTTATTTATAACCAATAGAATTGCACTTATCAGTTTTTTTCCAAGATCGCACAGGACTCGGGTGTGTATAAGAGGGTACTCTTGCCCCCTCTGCCTGGATGTATCTGCAACAGTTTCATTCTGGGGTCTGTTGCCTCCCTCGGTACTTCCAGAATGCTGAGCCTAGCCCCTTCTACCTTATTCACATACCTCTCTCATGTTTCTCTCTTTCCCTCAGGAATTGGGATTAGGGAGGGGTGGGAGATTGTATTTTTACCTGGGGTAAAGTCTTTTCTCCCATTGTTTTGACCTAGACAAGTTGTCTTTTCCATAGTCAACATCACAATCTATTGAAAAAACTGGGGGAACAAAATCAAGAATGTCTTACGTTATGTATACCTCCCCTAAAGCAGTTATCGCAAAATAAAAATCCATGAAAACACACTTGTGATATCATCATTTTGCTATAGCATGACTACCATGAACTCCAGGTCTCCAACTAGCTGCCATTCTCTAGCAGTGATGGGATAATTATGACACATTCTGGGAGGGATTGGTGAATGACATGGAAGGAAAGACAGGCTGAATGGATAGATGGCGGACAACCCCAGATAAGAGAGCAGGGAGGCAGAGGGGAGATTTCTACCAACAAACCTTGAAATTTCTGCCATCACCATTGTAGCCCTAGAAGTCCCAGACACTCAGAATAGGCCCTGTTGACATTTGAGCTGTTGTAAACCACTACCACAAGGATAGTCAGACCCAAGGAATGGCTGATCAGCTACGATACAGACTCACCCCACACATTTCATGAACCATTAAATAACCTATCCCCATAGTTTAAGTATTAGATTTTTCTAACCTACTTCTCCATTTTTTATAGTAGATATTTACTGCAGATATTACTGTGCATGGTTGAATGGAAGGAATGGAAAAAGAAAACTACAGAAATATATGTTTTTATCTCAAATGACATCCTACTGGAAGGAAGAGAATGGAAGGAAATTGAGAGTACTGGGTCATCTAGGTATGACAGTGGCAACCTGGACTGGGCTTCAGCTATGGGGCACAATAAAGTGGATCTATTCCAATAGTTATTTTGGAGTTAGCTTCAACAGAATCTGAGGCTGGTTAGATGCAGTTTGTGAGAGGCAGGATGGGTCAAAGAGAAGCCCTAGGTTTCTGGCATGGGCATCTGGGCAGATGGTGGTGTCATTAACTGAAACAGGAGGTGCGGGAAGAAGAGAGGGTATGAGTGAGAAGAATGCAATGTTCGGCTCTAGACCATTGGTTTTGAGATGCCCGTGGGGCCTCTTAACAGACTGAAGGACACTGCTGCAAATCCGAAGAGGAGGCAGCCAGCTATGAGATGAGTGACTAGCTGTGCAGCCCTTTGTTCTCAGCAGCCAGGATGTCTCCTAAAGATGGGCTGAGTGATTGGTGATTAAGTCCATTGGCGGGGGGCAAACATCTGTAGAGTAGCTGTAGGCCATTAACATATTCTACTTCGCTTTTCATTTGCATTGTCTAGACAAATAGCACATCTGGAAAGTGAAATGCCAATTCCACATCCATTATAGTCTGAAAGTCAAAATTAGTCTTTTACTAACATGGAAAGCAGAACAAAATGGCATTCAAGGGTATATAAGTGATTATTCCATACTAAGTGAAGCCAGAACTCATGGATTTAGTTGGATATTCACAAATCTCACAAGGTATCTCTCTGAAATTGTTCATTAACCAACTTGGCATACTCAATCTGTAATTCAAAACCCAAGGCTAGGTTGTACTTGCATCATCTTACAGGAGATTCAGAGAAGCAATGTAGCTTATTGTTGATTAATAAACTCTTTGCAGTACATTTTCTATCACATCAACAGCAACTGCCCCTGTATAGACATTATGTCTGAGAAAAATAATCCCCTTTTTCCTGAAATTGAAACCCAATGTAACCTGAAATATTTGAGCATGCCTTTACAGGGCAGGGGTATCAATATTCAGTGTTGTATACCAACCTAAGTTAATTTGGTCAACCAACAACTGTCAGATTGGAAGAAAGGTGTCATCTCTACAAACTCATTATCAGGTGGATGTTACAACAGAAGTTTCAGATCAAATTGTTGCCATAGCTGGGCACAGTGGCTCACACCTGTAATCCCAGCACTTTCGGAGGCATAATCCGCCTCCACCACTTTTTGTCCCCTTATTCTGCTTCTTTTCCCTAGCATTTAATACCAGCAACCATTACAGTGGGTATTTTTTTGTTTACTGCCTACCTTCCCCTACTAGATATGAATTCCAAGAGCATGGACTTTATCTGTTTTGTTAAATTGCCATCACTCCAGCGCCTGGCACACAATAGACTCATTTATTGAATGCATATAGATAAATAACTAGGTAGATTAAAATGTCACAGAGCAGAGTGGCCACAATTCAGAGACCAACTGGATGTGAGAGGTGGGAAGGGAGAAGCACTGAGGATGGTTCTGAGGTCTCTAGCTCAGTCAGCCATGTAGATGTTGATGCCATCAACCAACAGAAGTGGAACAGGTCTGGTGGGGAATGAATGAAGCATTGGGTGGGGAGAGTGTGAGTTTGGTTTGGGAGAGAAGAAGAAACCAGAGAAGGGCTGGTACCAAATAAACCAAGGGCATATATTTTCAATTGAGAAAATGGCCAGCAATTTCGATGCAGCAGAAGGCTGTAATGGAAGGACTAGTGAGAAGACGTCAAAGATAATTACTAGAATATTCCCATGGTGATTCTGTTTTGCATTTGTTAGAATTTAGAAAACTGCTATAACTTCTAAAACTTGTTTCCTTTTTAAAATTTTACTGCCAGCCTTAGAGTAAAAAGATTCCTAGATATAGAGAAAAAAAAATCTGTTTCTGTAATTGACAGCCGCTGTCCCAACTCTATGAACAGATAAATCCATGGTAATGGAGATATTAACCCAAGCATTTTAATAACATCACAATTACAGCTACTTGGGCCAATCGTTAGTGTGTTCTCACTACCTAATGAACTCCTTTCTTGGGTATCCCTTTAATGGAAACAATATTAAGTCACTGTTTTGAGTATAATTTACAGATACCAATAGTTTGCGTTAGTCATTTACTGAAGTAAATGAGGCATTTCAAGAGAGTCAACAGTGAGCTCTTGGCTAAAGGTGGTAAAATTTCTTTGAATTGCCTGTGTCTTTATTCCCTCTTCTCTGTTCTCTCAAATCCACTTGCATCTCAAGAAGATAGTCATTCCACCCAAAATTGCTCTCTCCACATCAGGACCAAACATTTGCTAAGTTCATGACCGTTCAGCATTTTGGTCTGCTGTTTCTGACCTGGTTGATCACCATTCACTTTGATCTTTTGGAAAGCTCTTCTCCTTTGGTTTCTCTGACACCAGTGCTATGGTCTGAATGTTTGTGATGCCCCCGCCATTCCCCTACAACACCACCAAATTCGTATGTTGAAATTTGAACTCCCAAGGTGATGATATTAAAAGATGAGGCCTTTGAGAAGTTATTAAGTCATGGGGGCAGAGTCTTTATAAATGGGATCAGGGTCCTTATAAAAGAGACTCCAGGCCAAGCTCAGTGGCTCACGCATGCAATGCCAGCAATTTGGGAGGCTGGGGCAGGATTATTTGAGGTCAAGAGTTTGAGACCAGCCTAGCCAACATGGCAAAACCCCGTCTCTACTAAAATACAAAATGTAGCCAGGTGTGGTAGCATATGCCTATAATCCCAGCTACTCGGGAGGACAAGGCAGAAGAATTGCTTGAACCTGGGAGGTGGGGGTTGCAGTGAGCCAAGATCGTACCACTCCACTCCAGCCTGGGCAATAGAGCAAGACTCCATCTCAAAAAAAAAAAAAAAGAGAGAGAGAGAGAGAGAGAGAGACCAGAGAACTTTCTTGTTCCTTCTGCCAGGTGGGGAAGTAGCGAGAAGACTGCCATCACCAAATCTGCTGGTACCTTGATCTTAGACTTCCTAGCCTCCATAACCATGGGAAACAAATTTCTGTTGTTTAAAGTTACCCAGTTGGCTGGATGTAGTGGCTCACGCCTGAAATCCCACCAGTTTGGGAGGCCAAGGCAGGTGGATCCCTTGAGCCCAGGAGTTTGAAATCAGCTTGGGAAACATGGCAAAACCCCATCTCTACTAAAAGATACAAAAAATTAACCAGGCTAGTGGCCCGCATCTTTAGTCCCAGCTATTTGGGATGCTGAGGTGGGAGGTTGCAGTTAGTCGTGATCACTCCACTGCACTATAGCCTATGTGACCAAATAAGACCTTGTCTCTAAAAAAAAATTAAATAGGGCCGGGGGCAGTGGCTCACACCTGTAATCCCAGTACTTTGGGAGGCCAGGGTAGGCAGATCACGAGGTCAGGAGTTCAAGACCAGCCTGGCCAACATAGTTAAACCCTGTCTCTACTAAAAATACAAAAAATTAGCCAGGAATGGTGCAGGCGCCTGTAATCACAACTACTTGGGAGGCTGAGGCAGAAGAATCACTTGAACCCAGGAGGCGGAGGTTGCAGTGAGCCAAGATCATGCCACTGTACTCCAGACTGGGTGACAGTGGGAGACTCCATCTCAAAATAAAATAAAAGATAAATAAAGCTACCCAGTTTATGGTATTTAGCTGTAGTGGCCCTAACGGACTAAGACAACAAGGTTGTGTTGGTTCCTCTGACGCTCTCTCTGTATTTCTTCTTTATTTCTGTATGGCTAGACTTCCCTTCTTCATCTCCCCACTGTAGTTATCTCCTACAATTCCAACTTCATTTTTCAGTCTTTCTACTACACTCATCCTTGTCTTGTTTACTTCTCTGTTCTCCTAAAGTCTTTTAATTGGTGGTATAGTTTATACCTTCTTTAAATGTTACTGTTGTATAGAACACTAAAATATTACACACGTGTATTGGTGAGAATGCACCCATTCAAGTCAGTGATCAGTTCAGAGGATGCTTTTATACTGGAGTTAAAGAGGATATTCTTACTTAGGGTATATATAAACAAAGCATTTTGAGAGAGGATGTCTGAGGATTACCTAAGGATGAGATTGTGCAGAGTTTAATTCCGACTGAGGACATTTCCAAACTAGTTAAATTAAGAGAGCATTAACTTAAAGGGAAAATTATATTAAAATTGAATAGCTAACCTTGGGGCACACTGTGCTAGGTGCTAATTTACATATATTAAAAGGCAGTTGTACTGGAGCCAATTAAAGCTATTTCTAAAGAATTCATCACAGAGGTTAAAAGTGTATTATTAATTTCACACATTTTCTTTAATAAAAATTTAATTTATTTAATATTACCTATGCTTATTTTGCTACATCTTAAAAATTTGTTTTTATCTACAAGCTTCAAGATTGTAAATCCTTTATAGAAATCTTTTAGAATCCAAGGTATAGGTAAAAATATACATTTATAAAATTGCCAAATTTTCAATCATTCCTATCAGATACCAGGTTTACCCTGGCACTTGCTGTCAGCAAATTCTCAGAGCCAAAGTAAAACATTGATTTGTTTTAAGGAATGGAGGATGAATGAAAGTGAAGTATAGTTTTTTTAAGTGAATTATTTTTTGAAAATTATTTTACCCAGTTTCGGGCAATTTTACTATTTAAAAAAAAGTGAGCCCCAATGCAATAAGTGATGCTAAAGATGTAGGTCCTTCAAACGGACTCCCTTTCCAGCTTTCCCGTTTCTGCCAATAGCGTTATTGTTTTCCTCGTCCACATGCTCAACACCTTAGAGATGCCTTTGCCTTTGCCCACTTCTTGCTTAGTGATATTCAGCTGTCTACAGTGATAACTCATTTTCCTTCTCTATTTTCAGAGCCACTGTCTGGTCTAGGACATGGACGCTGCACATGGATAACAGCATGGCATCTGTACCAATCCTCTGGCTCCCTGTCTCTCACTACTTCAGTTATTTCTCACAAGTTGAGAATTTTCTGTGAATACATGACTACTCAGTTGGAGAATGCTCAAAGGCTTTCTGTTGACAATGCCGTGGTTTGAATGCCCCCTCAAAAACTCATGTTAAAACGTAATTGTGACAATAAGAGGTAGGACTTTTAACAAGTAATTGGGTTATGAGGGCTCTGCCTTCATGAATTGCCATTATTGTAGGGTTAGTTATCTCAGGTGTGAGTTCCTTATGAAAGAATGTTCAGCCCCCATGGTCTTTCTGTCTTGCACACTCGCTTGCACTTCTGCCATGGAATGACATAGCACAAAGGTGCTCACAACCTTGCACTTTACAACCTCCAGAACCATGAGCCAAATAAACTATCCTTTGTAAGTTATCCAGTCTCTGGTATTCTATTACGGCAGCAGAAAATGGACTAAGACAGCTGGTCCTACAAAACCAAGCTGAGAATCTGGGCTTTGGTTTCTTCCATTGTAAAATGGCCATGCTAGTCTTAAGGAATGGTTTTCAAACACGTGAGCAGCACAAAACATAAAACAGCTGAAATACAGAGCCACTCATATTCAAGTACACAAAGGAACCAAATCCTACCCACTCCCACCATTGCCCCTTTCTCATCTAAAGGACTTGCAGTTTCACAGTTGCCAGATCTTTCATTTTTCAAAAGAAGCTAGATTCCGAATCTTCCTCTTAAAATCTAGAGATCTGTTTAAAATGTTGGTAACTGTGATAGTGAATTGCATGTGTCACCTAGACTATGGTGGCAAGTTGTTTAATCAAACACTGATCTAGATGTTGCTGTGAAGGTATTCTGTAGATGTGGTTAACAACTAAAATTGGCTGACTTTAAGCAAAGGAGACTATCCTCAATAATGTAGGGAGGCCTCATCCAATCAGTTAAGTGCCTTGAGAGCAGAAAACTGAGGTTTCCCAGAGAGAGGGAATTAAGAATTCTGACTCAAGGCTATAAAACAGAAATCCTCTCAGAATTTCTAGCTGGTTGATTTGCCCTATAGATTTCAAACTTGCCAGCTTTCACAATCACATGAGCCAATTCCTTAAAAATCACTGTCTCGTTCTCTCTTTAAATGCACATACACACATGTATATGTATGTATATATGTATTCTCTGTGTATCTATGCATGCTTTCTGCACACAGATATAAACATACATATACATACACATATACACATACATCTATAGACATACACATTCTACTGGTTTTGTTCCTCTGAGGAACCCTCCTGATAAAGTAGCCAACTCAAGTTTTTGTGAAACTCTGTGTAAGCCAAACAAAACACATATATGGGCCTAGATCCTACCTCAAGCCATGAGTTTATAACCTCAGTCCCGCCACAATCCAGCCCATCTCCTCAGGCATTAATGTTTCACCCACACATTCCTACCACTGTACCCTCTTCCATACCAGGAAAGTCTTTCCCTCTTTACTTTCCCAGTCAAATCCATTGCTTCCTAAAGGCACAAGGCATGAGCCAAACAAACTTCAAGGCTCTTCTCTTTCAGAAAGATTCTATAATAATTTGACACTATGACGATTTCCACACATTACTTTTAGTTTCTTCTACATTTAGCATTCATAGATTCTATGTGATACTTTATACTATGCTTATTTTTTATGTATTTATTTTTAAAGACAGGGTCTCACCCTGTTGACCAGGCTGGAGTACAGTGGCATAACCTTGGCTCACTGCCACCTCAACCACCTGGATTCAAGCAATCCTCCTACCTCAGCTTCCCAAATAGCTGGGACCACAGGCACATGCTACCAAACAGGCTAATTTTTGTATTTTTTGTAGAGACAGGATTTTGCCTGTTGCCCAGGTGAATCTCAAACTCCTTAGCTCAAGCAATCCACCTGCCTCAACCTTCGAAAGTACTGGGATTACAGGTATGAGTCACCATGCCCGGTCTTATGCTATGTTTATAATCTTTTTAAATTGTTCTCAAAATATTATTGCCTTTGTCTCTCAAGTAATAACAAAGATCTAACCTGTAGAGATGGTCTGCCATCATTCAGCAACATGTAATGAAAACAAATTGCTCTAGAAATTAGAAGACATGAGGTCTGGCGCAGTGGCTCATGCCTGCAATCTCAGCATTTTGGGAGGCCGAGGCAGGCAGATCACCTGAGGTAGGAGTTCAGACCAGCCTTACCAACATGAGGAAACCCCATCTCTACTAAAAACACAAAAGTTAGCTGAGCATGGTGGTATGCACCTGTAAACCCAGTTACTCAGAAGGCTGAGACAGGAGAATCACCTGAATCTGGGAGATGGAGGTTGCAATGAGCCCAGATCACACCATTGCACTCCAGCCGGGCGAAAGAGCAAGACACCATCTCAACTTAAAAGTATAAGAAATAGGAGAAGATTCAAGATGGCCCTTTAGGAGCAGCTCAGTATTGCAGCTCCCAGTGAAAGCACAGAGGGTGAGTGGATGCCGCATTTCCAGATGGATCTTTACTGCCCACAGACCAGGAGGTTCCCAGGCGGAGGAGCCCCACGGGTTGCCAGTGCAGCTGTTTTGGCCAGTGTAGCTGTTTCAGTCAGTGTAGCTGTTTCAGCCAGTGTAGCTGTTCTGCAGGTGCCCCAGCATGGCAGCTCTCCATACAAAATACACTGGTCTGGTTGCCCTTTTAAGCTGGCAATTGGAGCTCCGAGAACACAGATTCACTCATACATCTGATTAAACAGGGGTCTGAAACAGAGAGCCAGGCCAGGAGATTCCCGAGTAGCACTGTTGTTTCAGCCAGCACAGTGGGTTGCGGCAAGGGAAATCACACAGATCCCGGCACCCTTTCAGCAGGCGACTGGAATACCTGGGCGAGAGTTAACCATTCAACTTAAAAAAAAAAAAGGCTCTGAGGCAGGGAGCCAGGTGATCCGGCTCAGTGGGTCCCATCCCCACAAAAACAAACACACACAAAAAAACTGCAATTGGAAATGCTCGGGGTTGACAGTTTCACAGCAAGCACAGCTGAATCCAGGACGGTCCAGCTCTGTGGGGGAGGGGCACCCGCCATTACCAAGGCACTCCACCCCTACGGAGGTGGTCCGCCATTGCTGAGGCAGCCTGCCACTGCTGAGAGACTCCGCCATAACAGAGAGACTCCGCCATTACAGAGGCGGGCCCCATTGCCAAGGCAGTTCTAACCACACCCATATAAACAAACTGCAGGGAAGTTCACACAGCAGCAGGGGGGACCCCACAGCAGCTCAGCAAAGCCTCTGCAGGCAGACAGTGACTAGGCTGCCTCCTTGCTGGGCAGGGCAGCCCTGAAAAAAAATAGGCAGCAGCACAATGGATACTCATAAATAAAGCCCTAACTCCCTGGGACAGAGCACCTGGGGAAAAAGAAAAAGGGGGGTTTATCAGTTCTGCTGCAGCAGACTTAAATGTACCTGCCTAGCAGCTCTGAATGAACAATGGAGCTCACAGCTCAGACTTGAGCTCCTATAAAGAACAGACTATCTCCTCAAGCAGCTCTCTGGCCCTCGTATATCCAAAGAGTCACCTCACAAAGGACTGATCAGACTGACATTTGGCGGGCATCATTCTGGGACAAAGATAGCAGAAGAAGAAACCGGTAGCAACCCTTACTGTTCTGCAGCTGCTGCAGGTGATCCCCAGGCAAGCAGGGCCTGGAGTGAATCTCAGCAGTCCTATAGCAGAGGGGCCAGACTGTTAGAAGGAAAACTAAGAAACAGAAATAACTTCATCATCAACAATCTGGACATCCACTCAGAGACCCAATCTGAAAATCAGCAACTACACAGACGACAGGTGGATAAATCCACAAAGATGGGAAGAAACCAGTGCAAAAAGGAGGAAAACACCCAAAACCAGAACACCTCTCCTCCTACAAGGGATCACAACTCCTCACCAGCAAGGGAACAAAGCTGGATGGAGAATGAGTGTGATGAAATGACAGAATCAGACTTCAGAAGGTGGGTAGTGAGAAAATTCCATGAGCTAAAACAACATGTTCTAACACAATGCAAAGAAACTAAGAAGCTTGAAAAAAGATTTGACAAAATGCTAACAAGAATGAACAACTTACAGAGGATTATGAGTGAATTGATGGAGCTGAAAAACACAATGCGAGAACTTCACAAAGCATGCACAAGTTTCAACAGCCGAATTGACCAAGCAGAAGAAAGGTTATCAGAGGTCGAAGATAAACTCAATGAAATAAAACGAGAAGGCAAGATTAGAGAAAAAAGCACAAAAAAAGAATGAACAAAGTTTCCAAGAAATGTGGGACTATGTGAAGAGACCTAATCTACATTTGATGGGTGTACCTGAATGTGACGAAGAGAATGAATCCAAGCTAGAAAATACTCTTCCATTACTGGGTATATATCCAAAGGACTATAAATCATTCTACTATAGGGACACATGCACACGAATGTTCATTGCAGCACTGTTTGCAATAGCAAAGACCTGGAACCAACCCAAATGCCAATCGATGATAGACTGGACTGGGAAAATGTGGCACATATACACCATGGAATATTATGCAGCAATCAAAAAAGATGAGTTCGAGTCCTTTGTAGGGACATGGATGAATCTGGAGAACATCATTCTCAGCAAACTGACACAATAACAGAAAATGAAACACCGTATATACTCACTCATAGGCAGGTGATGAACAATGAGAACACATGGACACAGGGAA
>JAPYYA010002693.1:0-13689 GCA_028533165.1 Leontopithecus rosalia
TAACCCAGAACCTAAAGTACAATTAAAAAAACAAAAAGATTTGCAAGGAATCAAAAAGCATTTAAATATCCACATGAAGATATTCATCAGCAAGACTGATACCGCAAAGAAAAGAAAATCAAATCAGTGATATTAAGAATACACTGGAGAAGTCCTCCAAGAATGTAGAGGAAAAGGGTAACAGAATGAAAGTGATGACGAGGAGAGCTCTGTGAAACCCAATTTTAAAACTCCAGGATTAATACAATACAATGTTCAGAATAGAGAACAACAAACTAATGAAAAAAAAAAAAACAAAAAAAGAGAACATTTTTTCTTGACCTTTAAAAAAAATCATGTTCTATAAAAAGAAATCCTCACATAGACATATCCTGGCAGAATATGTATTGAAATGTTGGAAAACTTTAAACCATTCCGGGATCTGAGAAAAGCACTTAGAAATGAATGAAAATCAGGCCGACCCTGGCTTTTCCTCTGTGATAGAAAATTCAGGGAAACACTAGAATACCATCTACATAGTTGAGGGGAAGGGTTAGAAACCCAAGTAACCAGGTTTTGGAAACACACTTGCGTAGTCTGACATCTGTGAAAATAACATACTTGGCTGTTTTTGCTTTCAGAGTACATATCACCAATAAGCAGCTTAAGAAAAATATTACTTTAGTTCAACCATTATGGAAGACAGTGTGACAATTCATCAAGGATCTAGAACCAGAAATACCATTTAGGGTGAGTGTGGTGAGGAAGCAGCAGGGGCAAAGGCCCTGGGGTGAGGTGTGGTGAGGATACAGCAGGGGCAAAGGCCCTGGGGTGGGTGTGGTGAGGAGGCAGCTGGGGCAAAGGCCCTGGGGTGGGTTTCATTAGGAGGCAGCTGGTAAATGTCATCAGCCTGGTGTTCACATGCATGGCCCAGTTCCCCTAGTCCACTCCCCCAGGGGCGTCAAACCGCTCAGCCTTGCACGAGAGATTTCCTGACCTTCCAAACTTGTCAGCCCTCGAGGTTTATCTTCCTGGGTGGGTTTCTGCTGTGCCTGAGAGGTGGCCCAGGGCCATGTGACAGGGGGAGAAACTAGCCCAGCAGGCCTGGGTTAGCCTACCACTCTGCCTCTCACTTGCTGTGTGACCTGAGGCAAGTTACCAGACCTCTCTGTTTTCCTAGCGGAGCTTTTGATACATGCCTGGTGTGGGGTGTGCGGTCAGGAAATGCTGTTTCCCTGCCACTTTTCAATGTTTCCTCTTCTCAGCTGACATTTAAAACAGTTCCCACAGGCTGGATGCAAAGGCTCACGCCTGTAATCCCCGCATTTTGGGAGGCCAAGCAGTAAGTGCCCCACGGGCAACAGATGTGCTGCCTGGGAAGCAATGCTGGAGGCTGTGCCCACTTGGGCAGATGGTCAAGATGAGGCGGGCACCAGTTTAGCCCAGCCACAGACAAAGATGCCAAGGCTCTGTGCCTCTGTGCCTGCCTGGCACAAGATATGGAGCCAGGACTGAGTGGGCCTCTGTGCTCCGGGCTGACCAAGGATGAGACTGGGGCATGCTGGAGAGAGAGCTGACTCCCGACAACCCAGGCTTTGTGTGGAGCAGGTAAGGGAGCCTCCCACCACTTGTCTCCCCATGCCAGTGGGACAGTGCCCAGAGCCTGCAATCCTCACTCTGGGTGTGGGCCAAGAAAGAACGGACCCTTTGGCTGGTGCACTAGGCAACCTTCAGGCTACCTGGGACCAGCTCTGACAGCCTCTGCTCTGGGATCAGCTGCCGCAGCAACCTACACATGGCATGGGGCAGCAGCGGTGGCATCCCTGGACACTGACCCCAGTAGCATGGAACCCAGGACCAGATACTGCCACAGTCAGCCCGCAGGTGCGGGAGAGCAGGAGGCGCTCAGTCACAACTCTGTGGCTGCACAGTGCCCAGCGCCTGCAAACCTGTGCTCTGGGCCAGGCCTAAGGAAAAGTGGACCCTAGGGTGGGATGGCGGTACACTCCCCAACCCCCATGCCCTTGGGGAGCAGCCCCGCAAGAATCTGCCATGGGCTTAGCCACAGCTGCAACCTGGAAATGACGCAAGTCAGTATCAGTGGCAACCCCTGGCCCTGTCCTCCCCCACCAGCAGCAGGAATCCCAGGGCCAAATGTCACCATGGTGCCTAATTTAGGCAGTCAGCGGCACAGCTACAGGGTGATGGAAACTGGTGCTTAGACTCATCCTGGGTGCTGCAGTGGGCCCAGAGCCCGCGACCCCACACTCTGGGCTTGGGCCAAGAAAGCACGGATCTCAGAGTTAGGGGAGGTACCCTGGGCGACTCCCAGGCTGTCTGAGACCAACCCTGCAGCCTCCCGTGCATTCTGCTGCACCTGCCACTTAGAGATGGCATTCGGCAGTGTGGTGGCAACCCCTGATCCTGTTCGCTTCCTCCAGCAACGTGGACCTAAGGGCCAGACCCTGCTGCGGGGCTACATCAGGCCCCGCAGCAGGAGGAGGACTGGAACTGGCACCCAGCCCCATCCCAGTGGCTGTAGGGTAACCAGAGCCTGCGACCGGTTCTCTGGACCAGGGACAAAAAGGAACAGAAAAACAGAAACCAGTACTGCCACCCTACGGCTCAACTGTAGCTGCCACCTGCACACGGCGCATCAGAAGCAGTGGCAACCCCAGGTCTGCCTGCCATAAACAGCAGGGGGGGACCCAGGGACCAAGGCCGCCTCAGAGGCTGCCACCTGGCCACCTCTGCACCCGTCCCTGCCCTGGTGGCAGCCAGCCACGCTCCTACCTCTCCGGCGCTCTGCAGTCTCTGTCGCTGCCACCCACTGCAGTGAGGCAAGCCGTGGTGCCACAGGCTCCAGCATGCAGCAGATAGCTCTTTCTTTTCCTGGCCTGGAGCAGCTGGGCGGGCAAAGCCAGAAAAGCCTAGAATGGGACATGAGAGAATGGTAGCATTAGACCCCCACCTTGTCATGCTGGCCACTGGGTGGCATGGGCCAGTTTCAGTGAAGGCACTCACACCCACCCTCCAAAGGCCACAGCATCTCTTTCTGGCCCAAACTGGCTAGGGAGTAGAGACTGGAGACACCATGGTGCGTGGGCTTCCCGCTCCACAGGAACCACTGGGACCACCCAGGCTGTGCTCAGGAAGCAGGAGCAGCAGAAACTCAGCCCCAGCCAGCCCTCCCCATCCATGTGATGGTTCCCATTCCTGAGACCTCCACCCACAGGGCCCTGTCACCCCATGGTGTCTGCTACAGAAATGTGCACCTGCCACGCAGCAGCAGATGGCCCTTTAGAGTTTAGAGTCCGGGGAGAGGAGGACCACTCCTCTCTCAGAGACCACCGCTGTCACTGAAACCTCCATCACCTACCACCGGCAGTGCAGCTTCCGACAGAGCCCCTAACCCGCTGCCACCGGCAGTGTAGCCCCAGGATAGCGCCAACACCCCATCCCCACCACCGGCAGTGTAGTCCCAGGATAGCGCCAACACCCCATCCCCCACCACCGGCAGTGTAGCACGTCGTGGCAGCCTCTAACCTGCCCCTGCCTTAGACACTGCAGCACTCAATGGCACCTGCAAACCAACCCCCTACCATGGGCAGCACAGCCCGGGATAGCACCTCAACAGGCTCCCTGGGGTGGGCAGTGTAGCCACAGATAGCGTCCCCAAGCAGACCCCCACCACAGGCAGTGATGCCCCCATATGGCACCCAAACCACCCCCCACTGCGGGCGCTGCAACCCTGAATAGTGAGTGCTTTAACTCACTCCCCGTTGGGAACAGTGCGGCCCTGAATAGCGCCCTCAACCAACTCCCTGCCTTGGGCAGTGCAGCCACCGGTAGCACTCCGAACTCCCTCTCCACCTTGGGAAGTACCCCCATGGCTAGCTCGGGTAGCCCCTGATAGTGCACCCAACCTGCCCCTGCCACAACCCACGCAGCCCGGAATAGCACACTCACCGGCTCTTTACCAGGCTGCACAAATCCCTGAGAGCACCTGACCCACCCGCTGCCTCCCCACCACTCAGGCTGTGTATCCGGCCCCAACAGTGCCCCCACCAACCCTCTGCCCCACTCCACAGGCAGTCCAACCCTGTGTAGCTCTCCCAACAAGCCCCCCAACCTCTGTCTCAGTGCAGTCCCCATGACGCCTTTAACACCACCCCTCCCCCCCAGCAGTGTAGCACCCCCTAAACCATCCTCCACCGCCAGCATTGCAGCCCCAGACAGTGCCCCCAGCGCACTCCCCACGTGGGCGATGCAGCCTTGGATAGTGCCCCCAACCAGCTCCCAGACACAGGCAATGATGTCGTGGATCTCACACCCGCCCCCCACCCCCACTAGGGGCAACTAACACCTGACAGCACCCGGAAGCCATCCCTCGCCGCTGGCAGTGTTGCACCCCGTAGTGCCACCAGCCCATCCCAGACAAAGCAGGGAGCCGCGGAGAAGGAGCAGGGAGGTCTGGAGGATTCCCGGTGGGGTACAAGTCCCCGCAACTTACCGCAGAGACCTGTCTCATCCTCCGCCATCACGTTGAAGCCACCACGGCTTCTCCAGAGAAACTCGCTCTGGGCCGGGCGCGGTGGCTCACGCCTGTAATCCCAGCACTTTGGGAGGCCGAGGCAGGTAGATCACGAGGTTGAGAGATTGAGACCATCCTGGTCAACATGGTGAAATCCTGACTCTACTAAAAATACAAAAAATTAGCTGGGCATGGTGGCGTGTGCCTGTAATCCCAGCTACTCGGGAGGCTGAGGCAGGAGAATTGCTTGAACCCAGGAGGCGGAGGTTGCGGTGAGCCGAGATTGTGCCATTGCACTCCAGCCTGGGTAACAAGAGCGAAACTCCGTCTCAAAAAAAAATAAAAAAAAGAAACTCGCTCTGACCTCGCCGGCCGGGCTGAGGTCGCTGTCGCCGCTGCCGACTTCTCCAGGGCCGCCGCCGTCACCGCTGCCACCGACTTCTCGAGGGCCACTGCCACCGAATTCTCTCTGGCTGGGCTAGGGCCGCCGTGGCCTTCGCTGACTTCTCTGTGGCTGCGCCGGGGTGGCCGGGGCCACCACGTCTGCCGCCGCCTCCGCTGACTTCTCTCTGGCCGGCCCGGTCAGGGCCGCCGCCACCTACCCTGACTTCCTTCCGGCCAGGCCGGGGCCGGGGCCGCCTACGCCGACTTCCCTCTGGCCGCCGGGATGCCGCCGCCACTTCCGCTGACTTCTCTCTGGCCGGCCCGGCTAGGGGCGCCGCCACCTATGCTGACTTCCCTCCAGCGGGCCGGGGCCACCGCCGCTTAGGCCTACTTCCCTCCGGCGGTCCAGGGCCGTGGCCACCGCCTTGGCCGACTTCTCTCTGGCCAGGCCTGGCGGGCTTCCGGGGCAGGCACGCTGACAGGCACTCTCCTCAGGGCTGAAGCACCACACCTTCTTAAAGGGGCCGCAGCTCAGCCTGGCTAGAATAGCTTCGGGTTGGAAGAGAACAAGTTTTAGGTTAGCCAATCAGACCATAGAAATAAAGCCCAATTAGACTACACCTTGAAGTTTGCGCTCATCCAATCCAAACATGTAGTCTAGGAACGCGTATATAGAGGATGGTAAGCGCGGGGGCGGGGGTGTCTCACCATTTCAGACATGGGCCCACCTGCTCCGAGTTGGCTTCGAGGAGAAGTGGGAGTAGCCGGCCACCGCCCATGCTGGAGGCTAGAGTCTGCCTTATTGGCTGGGCTCGCCTGGCTGTTGCAGTTGTTGGCACTGATGGAGCCTACAGCACAGCTAGAAAGGTAAGATGACGGGGTAGGTTCACCATCTTGGCCTGCACAGCCTTAGGCATGGGGGACGATTTGGGAGTGACCTGACATGGGCAGTGGGCACTGTCCAGGGTGTCACTGCTGGTGTTGCGGGGGCAGGTAGGAGGGTTATTTGAGGTGCCACAGCCCACGTAGGGGAGAGGGTTGGGGGCCCTTTCCTGGGGTGTACTGCCCATTGCTGGGGGCTGAGATGGGGCCTGTCCCAAGCAGTACTGCCAGCAGCAGTGGGGATCCTGTTTGAGATCCTGCAATGGCTCCTCACTGCTCTCAGGATAAATCTGTACTTTTTATTCTGACCTACACAATCTGGTTCTGTCATAAGCATGACTTTATGAACACCACTTCTCTGCTCAGAAATTTTCAGCGGCAGCTTGGAGATGACCTCAGGCAAGTGCAAACCTCTTAGCTTCACATTCAAAAGGCCTTCTACAATTGGGTCTACCCTTCTAGATTTATCACATTCTGTCTGCTCTTGAGGTCGATTGCATGCTCTTCCCAATACACAGCTGCATTTTCTTCCCCGACTTCCCTCCCATTGTTCACTATGTCTGAAATGTGTATTCTCTTCTATTTTTACCTCCCCAAACTCTACCCATTCATCAAATAAGACCTCATTTGACAATCGCTTCCTCCACAAAGCCTTCTGTTACCTCTCCTCGTGGAATCATCTTTTTCCTCTAAGTGTCTAGAACATGTTGCTTACACTTCAGTTATGCAACAATCACAACCTGCCCTTCTTATTAATATGCAAGCTTTATGAAAGCAGAGATTTTTTTTTTTTAATGAGATGATTCAGTCCCCGTAGAGACTGCCAGAAAGTGCCAATGCTGAGTGTATTTCAAGTAGTCATGGTGGGGTATCAGGAAGTTTTCAGTTAGCAATAATCATGCCTCGGATAAACCTCATTGGCTACGATACTGCCCCTGCGCAATGCTAGCAGGGATCATTTTTTATCCAATGTTTGTTTGCCACAATAGTCAGTACAGTTAAATCTGTGCTTCCCAAACTATTTTTGAAAAAGAACCAGCTTTTTTAAAAAAAGCAATCTGTTGCAGATGAGGATGTTTGTAAAACACAATAAAAGGCTGGGTACGGTGGTTCACACCTGTAATCCTAGCACTTTGGGAGGCTGAGGCAGGCAGATCACGAGGTCAGGAGACCGAGACCATCCTGGCCAACATGGTGAAATCACATCTCTACTAAAATACAAAACAAAAATAAAAAAAATAAAAATATCTGGGTGTGGTGGTGCACACCTGTAGTCCCAGCTACTTGGGATGCTTAGGCAGGAGAATTGCTTGAACCTGGGTGGGGGAGGTTGCAGTAAGCCAAGATCACACCACTGCACTACAGCCTGGGTGACAGAGCAAGTCTCTGTCTCAAAAATAGATACATAAATAAAAATGAATGATTAGAAAAATGAAATAAAAATACAGGCTAAAATACAAGCCCAATGTATCTCTTTTTTTTTTTTTTTGAGATGGAGTTTTGCTCTTGTTGCCCATGCTGGAATGCAATGGCATGATCTTGGCTCACTGCAACTTCTGCCTCCCAGGTTCAAGGGATTTTTCTGCCTCAGTCTTCCCAGTAGCTGGGATTACAGGTGTGCACCACTACACCCAGCTAATTTTTGAATTTTTAGTAGAGATGGGTTTCTCCACGTTGGCCAGGATGGTCTCAATCTCCTGACCTCAGGTGATCCGCCCACCTCCGCCTCCCAAAGTGCTGGGATTATAGGCATGAACCACTGCGCTTGGCCTCCAAATCTCTCTTTATGATAGTCAATAGACATATATTTATCCTCTCAAAGTCCTGCAAATATGTCTAAACACTTAGTCTCTGTACCCATTTCCCACTGGTAAAAACAGCTCATGGATGGACACAGATTGATGGGCCACATATTGAGTAACCTGACATTACCTGCTGCTATATAAACATGTTGGTTAAATAAGTAAATCCATGGACCAGAGAAATGTTTTATAACAGTTTTTTTCAATTATATTTGTTTCAGCATCCATTTTTTAAAGAATATAGGACAATCAATTATTAATTAACTATCATGAAATTTGCTCACATTGGTTTGCTGATTTGTGAATCTTATTTGGATTCATTTAAATAAACTGAAAAATCCAAATATGATTTTCTTTTTGAAAGTAAAAAGCCTGAGCAGGGCTGGGTGGGGTAGCGCATGCCTATATAATCCCAGCACTTTGGGGGGCCAGGGTGGACAGATCGCTTGACATAAGAAGTTCGACACTACCCTGGCCAACATGAAACCCCATCTCTACTAAAAATACAAAAATTATCTGGGTGTGGTGGCACACACCTATAGCCCCAGCTACACAGGAGGCTGAGGTAGGAAGATCACCTGAGCCCGGGAGGCAGAGGTTGCAGTGAGTTGAGATCACACCCTTGCATTCCAGTCTAGATGACACAGGGTGTCCTATCTCAAAAAAATACCCCTGCAAGGTTGATGGGAAACTTGCTACATGCCCGAAGTTCAGAGAGTTACCCTGTTGAAGAAAAAAATGAAAACTACTAGGCTTATTGTTCCTCCTTAAGCAATATTATTTTTTTAAAAAATTCAAAATCAAAGAGATATATATCATACAATTTACATGTTTAGTCAGAAATTACACTGAAAGTTTGTTAAATCACATCTAGGAAATTTAAGTGAACTCAAGTAAGTAAATTAACTGCTGAGTTAATTAAGTTGTTAATTAGTTAATTAACTGTTATAGTTTTAAGTGATGACATTAACAAACTGACACAAATTTCAGTTTTACTTTCCTATATTTAGAAGGCCTTCATGGAACTGTAAAAGCTGGAGGGCTAATTTTTTTCACAGAGTTTTGAAACAAATACTAATATATTTATAATAAGATTTTTATTATTTAGGGTTGAAGGCATTTTAAAGCAATTTGTCTAATTGCCTTTTTTTCTTTCTTTTTGCTTTTTAAATTAGAGGGAACTGTTCATTTACTTTTAAAAATATAAAATACAATATGTAAGTGAAATAAACATGCAAATAGTCATAATGAATAGCCAGTTTGATATATGTCACTACTTTTGTTTGAGTATTGTTTTTAGCCATGAAGGTTTTGGAAAGGTAGACTGTAGTTATTTGCTATGGAACAAACCATCTTAAAACCTGATGGCTTGAAATAATAGCAGTCATTTATTTGGTCCATGGATCTACAAGTCGGGCAGGCTGGGTGGAGACAGCTCATGTGTCCTAATACTGACTGGGTGATCCACTTCTAAGATGGTTCCCCACATGGCTTTTGGCATGGAGCTCAGCCAGGGCTGTCTCCTGGGGCCTCATTTCCTCTCCTCATGACTCTTTCTGTGGGCTGCTTGGGCTTCATCAGAGCGTAGCAGCAGGCTTCTAAGAGAGAGTTCTTAGGAGGTCTGGACAGAAGCTGACAGGCTTCTTAGGACATAGCCTCATAAATCATAGAACATCACTACTGCAATGTTATATTGGTGAGGCAAGTCACCAAAACCTGACAAGATTCCAGGGGAAGGAAATGACTCCACTTCCCAGTGGGAAAAGTAACAAAGATCTGAAGAAGTAATTCAGTTTGGTAAGTTAAGGAAGACTTGTAAACTCACATAGTATGCTCGGATACTGAAAAAGACAGAGGTGTTTTGTTTGTTTTGAGACACAGTTTTGCTCTTGTTGTCTAGACTACAGTGCAGTGACGCAATCTCAGCTTACTGCAGTCTCTGCCTTCCGGGTTCAAGCAATTCTCCTGCCTCAGCTTCCTGAGTAGCTGGGGTCATAGGCACCCGCCACCATGCCCAGCTAAGTTTTTGTATTTTTAGTGGCGATGGGGTTTCACCATTTGGTCAGGCTGGTCTCGAACTCCTGGCCTCTAGTGGTCTGCCCGCCTCGGCCTCCCAAAGTTCTGGGATTATAAGCGTGAGCCACTGCGCCTGACCAAGAGGGAGATTTATAATGTTTTCTTACTTAAGGCTGCCCCACAGTGAGCTGAATGTTAGGTTAATCCCACCAGCAGATAACGTAGTAGAAGACAAACTGGATTTGGACGGAAGATCTGGTTTTACACTGAGGTTCCATGGTACTATTTGAGAGGCTTTTGAGAAAGCTATTTGACCTTTCTAAGATTCTGTTTTCTCATGTTTAAAATGATGGTAATACCTCACCTATTTCTGTACATCCCATAGTCTTTGAGTTCAAATAAATTACTGTACGGAAAAGTGTATTTTAGATAAAAAAATAAATCACGTATGTATGACTAGGTTTTCTTGCCACTGGAATATACCCATTGTACTCTCTACCTCATACTTGCCTGCTGTTACATTTATATCGCATCTTTGTTTGTGTACATAAGTAACCCTGAATTCTTGAGCTACTGTTTTCACTTAGAACTCAGACCTCAGACAATTTGCTTATACGTTGGGAGGATGGAACCAGGAATTTAGGAGACAGGGCATTTCCCCACTGCTGGAAGTATAGACTTTGAGAGGAGGTAGATTTGGGGAGGTATAGGTACATCAAGATGGTACCTGTGAAAGACAGGTGATTGGGGGTCCCCTGAATGTCTGCATCTCTCACACTTTTAAATCTGAGAGCCTGAGCCATGGTGCTAAAGGGTGTCAGAGGTTGTTAAGTGTTTGACATTGTTGGTGGTAGTCATGGCTGTGGGCCAGCAATTGAAGCCAAAATGATCTCACCTGGTCCTAGTGAGGTCTTGTCGTTCGTGAGCAATGCAAGGCAATAGAGCAGCTGAAAGAAGCATTAGGGATGATGGGAACAGAGTAAGGAATTGATTACATCAAGCCTAATGAATTATAGTTGGAGATGCTTGATGAATAGAACTTTGAGGCCCAAAAAGTAAAAGTAAGGCAATCCAATGCCTTCCATGAAGGTAAAAAAAAGTGGAGTGTCCAGGACAGCCACTGGGAAGGAATGGACCTTGGGGGCTGGGGCTTGTTCAAGTGCAACTTAGTAGAAGTAAGGAAGGTATGAAATTTCTTCTCTAATCTCTCTAGGCTTTCCTTTCACCTGTTAATGAGCGTCATCTCATCTGACTTCCTATGGGTGAAATCTTTGAGGGCATTCCCATCTTCTAACAAAGTCAGAGCTTCTTGAGTGTTTAGTGAATTGTGTTTCCAAATGAGTCTAAGATACACTGTTGCAACTGTTGTATTGGATACTGGAGAAGAGAGAATTTATTGCACCCTTGTAAAAAGCATTGGCTTCCTTGAAGATTGTTAAAAAGAAAGCTAATGGTTGCACATAATATAGGAGCCATACTCCAGGCGTGGTGGTTTACGCCTGTAATCCCAGCACTTTGGGAGGCTGAGGCAGGCGGATCACGAGGTCAGGAGTTTGAGACCAGCCTAGCCAACATGGTGAAACCCCATTTCTACTAAAAATACAAAAAAAAAATTTAGCCAGGAGTGGTGGCAGGTGCTTGTAATCCCAGCTACTTGGGAGGCTGAGGCAGGAGAATTGCTTGAACCAGGAAGGTAGAGGTTGCAGTGAGCCAAGATGGCCCCATTGCACTCCAGCCTGCCCAACAGACCAAGACTGTCAAGAAAAAAAAAAAAAGAGAGAGAGAGAGAAAGAAAGAAACTGGGGCCGGGCGCGGTGGCTCAAGCCTGTAATCCCAGCACTTTGGGAGGCCGAGGCGGGTGGATCACGAGGTCATGAGATCGAGACCATCCTGGTCAACATGGTGAAACCCCATCTCTACTAAAAATACAAAAAAATAGCTGGGCATGGTGGCGCGTGCCTGTAATCCCAGCTACTTGGGAGGCTGAGGCAGGAGAATTGCCTGAACCCAGGAGGCGGAGGTTTCGGTGAGCCGAGATCGTGCCATTGCACTCTAGCCTGGGCAACAAGAGTAAAACTCCGTCTCAAAAAAAAAAAAAAAAGAAAGAAACTGGGGGCAAGTCACCCTGGGCCGTCAGTCAGCTTCATTTTGCCCCCTGCCTAGTGCATCTTGTGCTCTTGGGTGCAACTGATTGACAAAAATTCATAATATGATCTTGACTGATATTTCTAAAAGCTCACAACTACGGAGTTGAGTGTGCACAGTATGTACTCTGTAGAAGTGGAATTCTGCTCATGGTAGCAACACCCATGTGAGCTTGAGCTGGCATCTGATACTAATGTACTGGGTAGTGTGTGGCTTGAAATGGAGAAAGGGAATGAATAAAACAGGTGTTCCACATGTGTCTAAAACATAGTTGTAACAACTGAACAGCACTTATCCAAGCAAAAGATCTTTGCAATATACGTAAATTCCCGGTTATCTGGACCAGTCAGAAAATAAGTCTAGGATTTTTTTTTTTTTTTGATAGGGGTTCCCTCTGTCACCCAGGCTGGAGTAGAGTGATCATGTCTCACTGCAGTCTTGACTTCCCAGGCTCAGGTGATTCTCCTGCCTCAGACTCCTTAGTAACTGGGACCACACGCATGCACCACCATGTCCAGCTAATTTTTGTATTTTTTGTAGAGACAGGATTTTGCCATGTTACCCAGACTGGTCTTGAATTCCTAGGCTCAAGCGATCCTCCTGCCTCGCCCTCCCAAAGTACTAGGCACTGTGCCTGGCCAGATTACATTTTGCGGGAAACACTGTTGATTGTCTACTGTTCTCAATATCCAGTCTTTCCCTCTTTCTCAGTAACAAGAACTCAAGATCATTGAATCTGGTGCTTAGCTATAAAACGATGTTTTTAGATTTTTTTTTTTTTTTTTGAGACGGAGTTTCGCTCTTGTTACCCAGGCTGGAGTGCAATGGCGCGATCTCAGCTGACCGCAACCTCCGCCTCCTGGGTTCAGGCAATTCTCCTGCCTCAGCTTCCTGAGTAGCTGGGATTACAGGTACGCACCACCACGCCCAGCTAATTTTTTTGTATTTTTAGTAGAGACGGGGTTTCACCATGTTAACCGGGATGGTCTTGATCTCTTGACTTCGTGATCCGCCCGCCTCGGCCTCCCAAAGTGCTGTTTTTAGGTATTTTTACAGATAAGAGCACAAATTATAAAGTATGCAGAGGTCACCAGGTGGGGCTTTCCAATAAAGTATTTCTGTTCTTTGTCTTTTTCTTTTTCTTTTTTCAGCCGCTCTGTGGCCCAGGCTGGAGAGCAATGGCGAGATCTTGGCTCATTGCAACCTCTGCCTTCCAGGTTCAAGTAATCACCTGCCTCAGCCTCCTGAGTAGCTGGGACTATAGGCATATGCCACCACGGCTGGCTAATTTTTTTTTTTTTGTATTTTTAATAGAGACTGGGTTTCACTGTGTCAGCCAGGATGATCTTGGTCTCCTGACTTTGTAATCTGCCTGCATTGGCCTCCCAAAGTGCTGGGATTACAGGTGAGAGCCACTGTGCCTGGCCTCCAGTAAAGTTTTCCTAAGGGGCCTGAATTGACTGGGAAGCACATGGTTTGTACCCTTCCCTTATTTATTTTCTTTATTTTCTTTTTTCTTTATACTACTCAATTGTGATGATCATGTGACATAAAGAGAAAGTTAAATATTTGAAGCACTTCCAATGGAGGAAAATGATATTTCAATTTAGGGCACGAATGCGTCTGAATCTTTTATTTTATTTATTTATTTATTTATTTTTTAAAGGAGAGAAGAAAAAAAGGAGTGAAGGAGAGGAAGAAAGAGGAAGAAAAAGAGGGAGAGAGAATGGGAATACTGCTTTATTCTAAAAATGGGTATTAATAATGGCCGATCAATATTTTGTGTATTTAAAGTAGAGAATGTATATTTTGTGTATTTAAAGTGGAGAGCTCTATAAATATTTATTAAGTTTACTTGTTCCGGATCTGAGTTCAAGTCCTGGATGTCCTTATTAATTTTCTGTCTTATTGAGTCTAAATCTCTTTATGGGTCTTATGTATCTGGGT
>JAPYYA010002694.1:0-13688 GCA_028533165.1 Leontopithecus rosalia
TTTTCCGTACAGCATCCTGATCATACTGTAAGTGATTGGAAAACAAGCACATTCTATGCCTGCCTGAGATATCTTATTTTGTTTTGTTTTTATGTTTCGTATAGGGAGTGGGTTTTGTTGTGTCATTAGAGGCCTATTTTGAATTTGTGACTTCACAATCCGTCCACCTCAGATTTCCAAAGTGCTGGGAATACAGCTGTGAGATTCTGAGCCCAACACAAGTTTTGTTTTTGTTTCAGAGACCGGGTTTCACCATTTTGTTTAGGGCAGGGTATAACCCACAATGTTGCCTATTCCACCCTAATTGGTATTCACAGCGCCCCGAAGAAAGGCTCCTGTGAGCCACCGCGCTGGGCCGACCGACTTTGTTATAAAAAAACAAATCAGGGAGACTGGGCCGGGTTCCGTGACACACACCAGCAATCCTAGCCCTTTGGAAGGCCTAAGTGAACCTGTCAACTGAGGTGGAGGTGTCCAGATCAGCCTGCGAATCCCGGTGAAAATTCGCCACACTTAAAATAAGAGAAAACGAAAAAGAAATAAGACAGATCAGTGTGCACCAGTGAAACTAAACAGGGTGCCTGCGGGACACCACTCCTAGCCTAGGCTTTCCTTAGGACGTACTGTTTCCCTTTTTCCACCCTGGCTGGAGAGCAACAGTGTGATCTAGGCTTACTGCCACACTGGCCTTCTGGGTTCAAGCGATTGTCCTGCCTATTCCTTCAATGTAGCTGGGGTTGCATTTGTCCACACCACCACGTTAAGCTAACTTTCTATATTTTTGTAACTTGTAACAAAAGTGTATGTGTATTTGATTTCTGAAACACAGCTACAATATCGAAAAATACATACATACATGAAAACGGAACACTGAACTTCTGGCGTGTCATTTTCACGCTGGGGCCACCCCGGGATTCCGTATGGCATCCTGATTATAATGTACGTGATTTCGAGGCGAGCGCATTCCATACCTGCCTCATATTTCTTATTTTGCTCTGCTTTTATGTTTTATATAGGGAGCGTGTTGCATCGTGCCGTTGGAGGCCCGTGTCGAACCTGTGACTTCATGATCTGTCCTCCTCGGCATTCCAAAGTGATGGTCTTGCAGGGAAGAGCCGAAGAGCCAAACCCAAGTTTTGTTTTCGTTTCAGAGACCGGGTTTCACCATTTTGTTTTTGGCAGGATCTAACCAGCAACATCGAGTGATCCACCATTATTGGTATTCAGAGTGCATGGGTGAAAGGCTCCCGTTAGCCACCACGCCCGGCCAGCCTTATTTATTATTATAAAAGATATCAGGGAGACAGGGCCTGACTCTGTGACTCCCACCAGCAATCCCAGCACTTGGGGAGGTGTAGGTCAGCGGGTCAACTGAGGTCGCGCGTTCCAGATCAGCCTGCGCATCCAGGAGAAAACTCACCACACTTAAAATAGGAGAAGAAAAAGAAAAGAAGAGAAATGAGACAGATCAGTGTACAACACTGAAACAAAACGTGGTGCCTGCGGTACTCCACCCCCAGCCCAGCCTTTCCTTATGACGTACTGTTTCTTTGTTCTCACCCAGGCTGGAGTGCAACAGTGTGAACTTGGCTTATTGCCACACTGGCGTTCTGGGTTCAAGCAATTCTCCTGCCTATGCCTTCAATGTAGCTGGGGTTGCATTTTTGCACACTACCACGTCAAGCTAACTTTCTATATTTTTGTAACTTGTACCTCAAGTCTGTGTGTACTTGATTTCTAAAACACAGCTACAATATCAAAAAATAAATACATAAATGAAAAGGTAACACTGAACTTCTTGCGTGTCATTTTCAGGCTGCGGCCACCCCGGGATTCCGTACAGCATCCTGATTATAGTGTATGTGATTCCAAGGTGAGTGCATTCCATGCTGCCTCAGATTTCTTATTTTGCTCTGCTTTTATGTTTTATATAGGAAGCGTGTTGCGTTGTCCCTTTGGAGACCCGTGTCTAACCTGTGACTTCAAGATCCGTCCTCCTCAGCATTCCAAAGTGCTGGGGTTACAGGGAAGAGCCGCCGAGCCCAACCCAAGTTTTGTTTTTGTTTCAGAGACCGGGTTTCACCATATTGTTTGGGGCGGTATCTAACCAGCAACATCCAGTGATCCGCCCTAATTGGTATTCAGAGTGCCTGGATGAAAGGCTCCCGTGAGCCACCGCGCCTGGCCGGCTGAATTTATTATGAAAAAAGATATCATAAAGACAGAACCGGGATCTGTGACTCCCACCAGCAATCCCAGCACTTTGGGAGGCCTAGGTCATTGGGTCAACTGAGGTCACGGGTCCCACATCAGCCTGCACATCCCGGAGAAAACTCACCACACTTAAAATAAAAGTAGAAGAAAAAGAAAAGAAATCAGACAGATAAGTGTGCACCACTGAAACGAAACAGGGTACTTGTGGTACTCCACCCCTAGCCCAGCCTTTCCTTATAATGTATTGTTTCACTCTTGTAACCTGGACTGGAGTTCAACAGTGTGACCTTGGCCTATTGCCATTTCGGTTTTTTGTGTCCAAGCGATTGTCCTGCCTATGCCTTCAATTTAGCTGGGATTGCATTTGTCGACATCACCAAGTCCAGCTAACTTTCTATATTTTTGTAACTTGTACCTCAAGTCTATGTGTGTTTGATTTCTAAAACACTGCCATAATATCGAAAAGCACATACATAAATGAAAACCTAACACGAAACTTCTTCCGTGTCATTTTCACGGTGCGGCCAACCCAGGATTCTGTACGGCATCCTGATTATAGTGTACGTGATTCCAATGAGAGCGCATTCAATGACTGCGTCAGATTTCTTATTTTCGCTGTTTTTATGTTTTATATAGGGAGCCTGTTGGGTTGTGCCACTGGAGGACCCTGTCGAACCTGTGACTTCACGATCTGACCTCCTCGGCATTCCAAAATGCTGGGGTCACAGGGAAGAGCCGCCGAGCCAAAACCAAGTTTTGTTTTCGTTTCAGAGACCGGGTTTCACCATTTTGTTTGGGGCTGAATCTAACCAGCAACATCGAGTGATACACCTTAACTGGTATTCAGAGCATCTGGATGAAAGGTTACCGTGAGCCAACCCGCCCGGCCAGTTGGAATTATTTTGAATAAAGATATCAGGGAGACTTAGCCGGGCTCTGTGACTCCCACCAGCAATCCCAGCAGTTTGGGAGGCCTAGGTCAGCGGGTCAACTGAAGTCGCAGGTTCCAGATTAGCCTGCGCACCCCTGAGAAAACTCGCCATACTTAAAATAGGAGAAGAAGGAAAAGAAAAGAAAAGAAATCAGACAGATCTGTGTGCACCAGTGAAACAAAACAGGCTGCCTGCGGGAGTCCACCTCTAGCCCAGTCTTTCCTTATGACGTACTGTTTCCCTCTTGTCACCCCGGCTGGATTGCAACAGTGCAATCTTGGCTTACTGCCAAACCAGCCTTCTGGGTTCAAGCAATTATCCTGCCTGGGCCTTCAATATAGCTGGGGTTGCATTTGTTCACACCACCAGGTCCAGCTAACTTTCTAAATTTTTGTAACTCGTACCTCAAGTCTATGTGTAATTGATTTCTACAGTACAGTGAAAATTTCGAGAAATACATACATAAATGAAAACAGAACACTGAACTTCTTGTGTGTCATTTTCATACTGCAGCCACCCAGGGATTCCGTACGGCTTCCTGATTATAGGTTATGTGATTCCAAAGCGAGGGAATTTCAGCTTATTTTGCTCTGTTTTTATGATTTATATAGGGAGCGGGTTGCGTCGTGCTGTTGGAGACCCTTGTCGAACCTGTAACATTACGATCCGTCCTACTTGGCATTACTAAGTCCTGGGGTTACAGGGAAGAGCCACCGAGCCAAACCCAAATTTTGTTTTCATGTCAGAGACCCCGTCTTGTTTGGGCTGGACTCAAACCCACAACCCCGCCTGTTCCACCCTAATTGGTATTCAGATTGCCTACATGAAAGGCTCCCGTGAGCCACTGCACCCGGCCCCTGAACTTTATTATTAAAAAACAAATCACGCGGACTGGGCCGGGCTCTGTGACAGAAACCAGCAATTTTAGACCTTTTAGGAGGCCTTGGTGAGCGGGTCAAATGAGGTCAAGGGTGGCATATCAGCCTGCGCATCCCGGTGAAAACTCGCCACACTTAAAATAGGAGAAGAAGAAAAAGAAAAGAAAAGAAATCAGGCAGATATCTGTGCACCAGTGAAATGAAACGGGGCAGCTGCGGGAGTCCAACTCTAGTCCAGCCTTTTTTTGACTTACTGTTTTCATCTTGTCACCCTTGCTGGAGCGCAATGGTGCTATCTTGGCTTACTGCCACACCCGCCTTCTGGCTTCAAGCGATTTTCCTGCCTATGCCTTCAATGTAGTTGTGGTTGCAGGGGTAAACCTCACCACGTCCAGCTAACTTTGTATTTTTTGTAACTCATACCACAAGTCTATGTGTATTTCATTTCTAAAACACAGCCACAAATTGGAAAAATACAAATATAAATGGAAACGGATCACTGCACTTCTTGCATGTCATTTTCACGATGCGGCCACCCTGGAATTCTGTACGAAATCCTGATTATTGTGTACGTGATTCCGAGGCAAGCGCATTCCATGACTGCCTCACATTTCTTATTTTGCACTGTTTTTATGTTTTATATAGGGAGCGTGTTGGGTCGTGCCATTGGAGGACCCTGTCGAAACTGTGACTTTACAATCCGTCCTCCTCAGCATTTCAAAGTCCTGTGGTTACACAGAGGAGCCCCCAATCCCAACCCAAGTTTTGGATTTGTTTCAGAGACGGGGATTTCAGAGATGGGGTTTCACCATTTTTATTGATGCGGGCTTGAACCCACAACCTCACCTGTTCCACCCTAATTGGTAATCAAATTTCCTTGATGAAAAGCTCGGATGAGCCACCGCGCCCAGCCGGCTGACTTTCTTAATAAAAGACAAATCAGGGAGACTGGGCCGGTCTCGGTGACTCCCACCAGCAATCCCAGCACTTTGGGAGGCCTAGGTGAGCAAGACAACTGAGATCGCGGTTTCCAGATCAGCCTAGGCATCCCATTAAAAATTCGCCACACTTAAAATAGGAGAAGAAAAAGAAAAGAAAATAAATCAGATAGATCAGTGGGCACCAATGAAACGAAAGGGGTACCTTTGTTAGTCCACCTGTAGCCCAGTCTTTTCTTATGATGTACTGTTTCCCTCTTGTCACCCGGGTTGGATTGCAACAGTGCAATCTTGGCTTATTGCCACACCGGCCTTCTGGATTCAAGCGATTATCCTGCCTGCGCCTTCAATATAGCTGAGGTTGCATTTGTCCACACCACCACGTGCAGCTAACATTCTATATTTTTGTAACTCGTACCTCAAGTCTATGTGTATTTGATTTCTAAAACACAGCCACAATTTCGAAAAATACATACATAAATTAAAACAGAACACTAAACTTTCTGCGTGTCATTTTCACGCTGCGACCACCCCGGGATTTTGTATGGCATCCTGATTATAGTGTACTTGATTCTGAAGCGAGCTCATTCCATGCCATCCTCAGATTTTTTATTTTGCCCTGTATTTATGTTTTATATAGGGAGCATGTTGTGTCGTGCCGTTTGAGGCCCGTGAAGAACCTGTGACTTCACGATCCGTCCTCCTTGGCATTCCAAAGTGCTGGGGTAACAGGAAAGAGCCGCCGAGCCCAACCCAAGTCTTGTTTTTGTTTCAGAGACCGGGTTTCACCATTTCGTTTGGGGCGGGCTAAAACCCACAACCTGGCTTGTTCCACCCTAATTGGTATTCAGATTTCCTTTATGAAAAGCTTGGGTGAGCCACTGCACTCGGCCGGCCGACTTTATTATTAAAAAACAAATCACGGAGACTGAGCCGGGCTCTGTGACACAAACCAGCAATCCTAGCTATTTGGGAGGCCTAGGTGAGCCAGAAAACTGAGATCGTGGGTTCCAGTTAAGCCTGCGCTTCCCATTAAAAACTCAAACGGGGTGCCTGCCTATGCCTTCAATGTAGCTGGGGTGGCATTTGTCCACACAACCACGTCCAGCTAACTTTCTATATTTTTGTAACTCGTACCTCAAGTCTATGTGTATTTGATTTCTGAAACACAGCCACAAATTCGAAAAATACATTTATAAATGAAAATGGATCACTGCACTTCTTGCGTGTCATCTTAATGGTGTGTCCACCCCGGGAATCAGGACCGCATCCTGATTATAGTGTACGTGATTCCGAGGCGAGTGCATTCCATGACTTCCTCAGATTTCTTATTTTGCACTGTTTATATGTTTTATATAGGGAGCGTGTTTGGTCATGCCATTATAGGACTCTGTCAAACCTGTGACATCACGATCCATCCTCCTCGACACTCCAAAATGCTGAGGTTACAGGGAAGAGCCGCTGACCCCAACCCAAGTTTTGTTTTCGTTTCTGAGACCAGGTTTTACCATTTTGTTTGGGATGGGAGCTAACCAGAAACATCAACTGCCCTTAATTGGTATTCAGAGTGCCTGGATGAAAGGCTCCTGTGAGCCACCGCACCCGGTAGGCCTACTTTATTATAAAAAAACAAATCACGGGGATTGGGCCGGGCTCTTTGACACAAACCAGCAATCCTAGCCCTTTGAAAGGCCTAAGTGGGAGGGTCCACGGAGGTCTCGGGTTGCATATCAGCATGCACATACCGGTGAAAACTCGTAACACTTAAAATAGGAGAAGAAGAAAAATATAAGAAAACAAATCAGACAGATCAGTGTGCACCACTTAATCATAATGTGGTGCCTGCGGGACTCCACCCCTACCTCAGTCTTTCCTTATAACGTACTGTTTCCTTCTTGTCACCCGGGCTGGATTGCAACAGTGCGATATTGGCTTACTGCCAAACCGACCTTTTGGGTTCAAGCAATTATGCTGCCTGTGCCTTCAATGTAGCTGGGGTTGTATTTGTCCACACCACCACGTCCAGCTAACTTTCTATATTTATGTTAATCATACCTCAGGTCTATGTGTATTTGATTTCTAAAACACAGCCACAATTTAGAAAAATACATACATTAATGAAAACTTAACACTGAATTTCTTGAGTGTCATTTTCACGCTTTGGCCACCCGGCGATTCCATACAGCTTCCTGATTATAGGCTACCTGATTCCGAAGCGAGTGCACTTTAGGCCTGCCTCAGATTTTCTATTTTGCTCTGCTTTTATGTTTTATATATGGAGCGTGTTGTGTTGTGCCATTCTAGGCCGGTGTCGAACCTGTAACTTCACGATCAGTCCTCCTCGGCATTCCAAATTGCTAGGATTACAAGGAAGAGCCGCCAAGCCAAACCCAAGTTTTATTTTTGTTTCAGAGACCGGGATTCACCGTTTTGTTTGGGGCGGTCTCAAACCCACAACCCCGCCTGTTCCATCCTAATTGGTATTCAGATTGCCTAGATGAAAGGCGCCGTTGAGCCACCGCACCCGGCCGGCCGTATTTATGATGAAAAAACAAATCAGGGAGACTGTTCCTGGCCCTGTGACACACACAAGCAATCCGAACCCTTTGGGAGGCCTAGGTGAGCGGGTCCACGGAGGTCACGTATTCCAGATCAGTCTGCACATCCCTGTGAAAACTCGCCACACTTAAAATAGGAGAAGAAGAAAAGGAAAAGAAAAGAAATCAGACAGATCAGTGTGCACCAGTGAAACGAAACGGGATGCCTGCGGTAGTCCACCTCTAGCCCAGCCTTTCCTTATGACGTACTGTTTCCTTTTTTTACCTGGGCTGGTGTGCGAGTGCGATCTTGGCGTATTGCCACACCAGCCTTCTGGGTTCAAGCTATTGTCCTGCCTATGCCTTCAATGTAGCTGTGGTTGAAAGTGTCCACACCACCACGTCCAGGTAACTTTCTATTTTTTTGTAACTCATACCTCAAGTCTATGTGTATTTGATTTCTAAAACACAGCCACAATTTCAAAAAAAATATATATATAAATGAAAAAGGATCACTGCAATTCTTGCCTGTCATTTTCACGGTGCAGGTACCCAAGATTCCATACTGCATCCTGATTATAGTGTACATGATTCCAAGGCGCGCGCATTCCATGACTGACTCAGATTTGTAATTTTGTGCTGTTTTTATTTTTTATATAGGGAGTGTGTTACGTCGTGCCTTTGCAGGCCCGTGTCAAACCTGTGATTTCACGATCTCTCCTCCTCGGCATTCCAAAGTGCTGGTGTTACAGCAGGGAGCCGCCAAGCCCAACCCAAGTTTTGTTTTCGTTTCAAAGACCGGGTTTCACCATTTTGTTTGAGGCGGGATCTAACCCGCAACTTCGAGTGATCCGTGTAATTGGTATTCAGATTGCCTGGATTAAAGGATCCCGTGAGCCACTGGGCCCGGTCAGCTTAGTTTATTATTAAAAAACCAATCAGGGAGACAGGGCCGGCCTCTGTGACTCACACCAGCAATCCTAGCCCTTTGGGAGGCCTAGGTGAGCATGACAACTGAGATCACGGGTTCCAGATAAGCCTGCACATCCCGGTGAAAACTCGCCACACTTAAAATAGGAGAAGAAGAAAAAGAAGAGAAGAAATCAGACAGAGCAGTGTGCACCAGTGAAACAAAACGGCATGCCTTCGGGAGTCCACCTCTAGCCCAGCCATTCCTTATGACGTACTGTTTCCCTCTTTTCACCCGGGCTGTATTGCAACAGTGCAATCTTGGCTTACTGCCACACTGGCCTTCTGGGTTCAAGCGATTATGCTGCCTGTGCCTTCAATGTAGCTGGGGTTGCATTTGTCCACACCACCACGTCCAGCTAACTTTCAATATTTTTGTAAATCGTACCTCAATTCTATATGTATTTGATTTCTAAAACACATCCAAAATTTTGAAAAATACATACATAAATGAACACTTAACACTGAACTTCTTGAGTGTCATTTCCACACTGCAGCAACCCGGGGATTCTGTACGGCATCCTGATTATAGTGTACGTGATTCCAAGACGAGAGCATTCCAGGACTGCCTCAGATTTCTTATTTTGGTCTGTTTTTATGTTTCATATAGGGAGCATGTTGGGTCGTGCCATTGGATGATCCTTTCGAAACTTTGACTTCATGATCCATCCTCTTCAGCCTTTCAAAATGCTGTGGTTACAGGGAAGAGCTGCTGAGACCAACCCAAGTTTTCTTTTCGTTTCAGAGACCAGCTTTCACCATTTTGATTGGGGTGGGCTCAAACCCACAACCCCGTCTGTTCCACCTTAATTGTAATTCAGAGTGCCTGGATGAAAGGTGCTTGTGAGCCACCGCGCCCGGCCGGCATATTTTATTATTAAAAAAAACAAATCACGGGGACTGGGCCAGGGTCTCTGACACAATCCAGCAATCCTAGCTTTTTGGGAGGCCTAGGTGAGCGGGTCAACTGAGATCGTGGGTTCCAGATCAGCCTGCGCATCCCAATAAAAACTCGCCACACTTAAAATAGGAGAAGAAAAAGAAAAGGAAACAAATCAGACAGAACAGTGTGCACCAGTGAAATGAAATGGGGTGCCTGCGGAAGTCCACCTCTACTCCAGCCTTTCCTTATGACGTACAGTTTCACTCTTGTCACCCATGCTGGAGTGCAGCACTGCGATCTTGACTTATTGCCACACCGGCCTTCTGGGTTCAAGCAATTGTGAGGCCTATGCCTTCAATGTTGCTGGGAATGCAGGTGTCCACACCACCATGTCCAGCTAACTTTCTACATTTTTGTAACTCGTACCTCAAGACTATGTGTATTTGATTTCTAAAACACAGCCACAAATTCAAAAAATACATATACAAATGAAAACGGATCACTGCTCTTAGTGCGTGTAATTTTCATGGTGTGGCCACCCCGGGATTATGTATGGCATCCTGATTTTGTGTACGTAATTCCGAGGCGAGTGCATACCATGACTGCCTCAGATTTCTTATTTTGCGCTGTTTTTATGTTTCATAAAGGAAGCGGGTTGGGTCGTGTGATTGGAGGACCCTGTCGAAACTGTGACTTCACGATCTGTCCTCCTCAACATTCCAAAATCCTGGGGTTACAGGGAAGAGCCACCGAGCCCAACCCAAGTTTTGTTTTCCTTTCAGAGACCGGGTTTCACCGTTATTTTGTGGAGGGATCTTACCAGCAACATTGAGTGATCTGCCCTAATTGGTATTTTGAGCAACTGGATGAAAAACACCCATGAGCCACCGCGACCGGCCTTCCAAATTTATTATTAAAAAAGATATCAGGGAGTTGAAGGCGTCCAGACCACCACGTCCAGCCAACTTTGTATATTTTTGTAACCCGTACCTCAAGTCCATGTGTATTTGATTTCTAAAACACAGCCACAATATCGATAAATACATACATAAATGAAAACGGAACACGGAACTTCTTGCGTGTCATTTTAACGCTGCAGTCACCCCTGGATTCCTTTCGGCTTTCTGATTTTAGTGTATGTGATTTCGAAGCGCGTGCCTTCCATGCCTGCCTCAGATTTCTTATTTTGCGCTGTTTTTATGTTTTATATAGGGAGCGTGTTGGGTCGTGTCATTGGAGGACCCTGTGGAAAATGTGACTTCAGGATCCATACTTCTCGGCATTCCAAAGTGCTTGGGTTACAGGGGGAACCACCGAGCCCAACCCAGTTTTGTTTTCATTTCAGAAAACGTATTTCACCATTTTTTGGGCGGGCTCAAACCCACAGCCTCACCTATTCCACCCTAATTGGTATTCAGATTTTCTTGATGAAAAGCTCCTGTGTGCCATTGGGCCCGACCAGCCGAATTTAATATTAAAAAACAAATCAGGGAGTCTGGGCCGGCCTCTGTGACTCACACCAACAATCCTAGCCCTTTGGGAGGCCTAGTTGAGCGGGACAACTGAGATTGCGAGTTTCAGATCAGCCTGCGCATCCCAGTAAAAGCTGGCCACTCTTAAAATAAGAGAAGAAGAAAAAGAAAAGAGAAGAAATCAGACATATAAGTGTGCATCAGTGAAACAAAACGGGGTGCCTGCGGGTGTCCACGTCTAGCCCAGCCTTTCCTGAAGACGTACTGATTCCCTCTTGTCACCCGGGCTGAATCATAACAGTGGGAACATGGCTGACTGCCACACCAGCCTTCTGGGTTCAAGCGATTATGCAGCCTGTGACTTCAAAGTAGCTGGGGTTGCATTTGTCCACACCACCACATCCAGCTAACTTTCTATATTTTTGTAAATCGTACCTCAAGTCTATGTGTATTTGATATCTAAAACACAGCCACAATTTCAAAAAATACATACATAAATGAACACTTAGCACTGAACTTCTTGAGTGTCATTTTCATGCTGCGGCCACTCGGGGATTCTGTACAACTTCGTGATTATAGGTTACGTGATTCCGAAGCGAGCGCATTCCAGGCCTGCCTCTGATTTCCCATTTTGCTCTCATTTTATGTTTTATATAGGGAGCGTGTTGCGCCATGCCATTGGAGGCACGTGCCCAACCCGTAACTTCACAATCCATCCTCCTAGGCATTATAAAGTGCTAGGGTTACAGGGAAGAGACGCCGAGCCCAACCCAGGTTTTGTTTTTATTTCAGAGACCGGGTTGCACCATTTTGTTTACAGCAGTCTCAAACCCACAACCCTGCCTTTTCTACTCTAATTGTTATTCTGATTGCCTACAAGAAAGGCTCCTGTAAGCCACCGCACCGGGCCGGCGGACTTTATTATTAAAAATCAAATCAAGGAGACTGGGTCTGGCTCTGTGACTCCCATCAGCAATCTGAACCCTTTGGGAGGCCTAGATCAGCGGGTCAACTGTGGTCACGGGTTCCAGATCAGCCTTTGAATCCAGGAGAAAACTCGCCACACTTAAAATAGAAGAAAAAAAAGAAAAAAAAGGAATCAGACAGATCAGTGTGCACCAGTGAAACAAAACGGGGTGTCTGCGGGAGTCCACCTCTAGGCAAACCTTTTCTTATGACGTACTGTTTCCCTTTTCTCACCCGGGATGGAATGCAACAGTGCGATCTTGGCTTATTTCCACACCGGCCTTATGGGTTCAAGCGATTTTCCTGCCTATGCCTTCAATGTAGCTGGGGTGGCAGGTGTCCACCCCACCACATCCAGCTAACTTTCTATATTTCTGTAACTCGTACGTCAAGTCTATGGGTTTTTGATTTCTAAAACACAGTCACAATATTGAAAAATACACACATGAATGAAAACGGAACATGGAACTTCTTGCGTGTCATTTTCACCCCGTGTCCACCCCCTGATTACGTTCGGCTTCCTGATTATAGTGTACGTGATTTCAAAGTGAGTGCATTTTATGCCTGCCTCAGGTTTCTTATTTTGCGCTTTTTTTAATATAGGGAGTGTGTTGGGTCATGTCATTGAAGGACCCTGTGGAAACTGTGACTTCACGATCCGTCCTCCTCGGCATTTTCAAGTGCTGGGGTTACAGGGGTTAGCCTCCGAGCCCAACCCATGTTTTGTTTTAGTTTCAGAGACGGGATTTCACCATTTTGATTGACTGGGGCTCAAACCCACAACCTCGCCTGTTCCTCCCTAATTGGTATTCAGATTTCCTTGATGAAAAGCTCGTGTGAGCCACCGCGCCTGGCCAGCTGACTTTATTATTAAAAAACAAATCGGGGAGACTGGGCCGGCCTCTGTGACACACACCAGCAATTCTAGCCCTTTGGAAGGCCTAGTTGAGTGGGTCCATGAAGGTCTCGTTTTTCAGATCAGCCTGCGCATCCCGGTGAAAACTCGCCACACTTAAAATAGAAGAAGAAAAGAAATTAGACAGATTAGTGTGAACCACTGAAACGAAACGGGGTGCCTGCCGGACTCCACTCCTAGCCAAGCCTTTTCTTATTATGTACTGATTCCGTCTTGTCACCTGAGCTGGAGTACAAAGGTGCGATCTTGGCTTATTTCCACTCTGGCCTTCTGGGTTCAAGCGATTGTCCTGCCTATGCCTTCTATGTTTCTGGGAATGCAGGTGTCCACACCACCACATCCAGCTAACTTTCTATACTTTTGTAACTCGTACCTCAAGTCTATGCGTAATTGATTTCTAAAACACAGCCACAAATTTAAAAATACATATATAAATGAAAACGGATCACTGCCCTTTCTGCGTGTCATTTTCACACTGCGACCACCTTGGGATTCTGTACGGCAACCAGATTATAGTGTACGTGATTCAGAGGCGAGCGCATTCCATGACTGCCTCATATTTCATATTTTGTGCTGTTTTTATGCTTTAAATAGGGAGCGTGTTGGGTCGTGCAATTGGAGGATGGTGTCGAAACTGTGACTTCACGATCCATCCTCCTCGGCATTCCAAAATGCTGGGGTTACAGGGAAGAGCCACCGAGCCACACACAAGTTTTGTTTTCATTTCAGAGACCGAATTTCACGATTTTGTTTGGGGCGGGCTCCAACCCACAGCCCCGCCTGATCCACAATAATTGGTATACAGATTGCCTGGATAAAAGGCTCCCGTGAGCAACCGCACCCAGCCAGCCTACTTTATTATTAAAAAACAAATCATGGAGACTAGGCCTGGCCCTGTGACACACACAAGCAATCCGAGCCCTTTGGGAGACATAGGTGAGTGGGTCCATGGAGGTTGCGTGTTCCAGATCAGCCTGGGCATC
>JAPYYA010002695.1:0-13686 GCA_028533165.1 Leontopithecus rosalia
CCAGCCCCGCCTAGTCAGCTCAGAGAGCTGCCGTGAGGAGGTGCCGGCGAAACTACTGCCCCGCGTGGCTCTTCCACTGGGAATCTTCTGCTCCTGAGCGATCAGAATTTGTCTGAAAGTGTGGCCTCCTCTAGTTCTATGAGCTTTAACTGCGCGCTGCAATCCCGAGATGTTAGCGATCAGCCATCTTGAATCGTTCCCCCGGTTTTTTTTTTTAATTCGGCCTACCAATATTTTTAAATGCTGTGTGGCCACAGTTTGAGAAATGTCTTTACTAAAGGGACAGGGAGTAAATAATTTACATTTTGCAGGTCTTAGAGCCCCTTTCTTAAGTACCCAACACTGCTATTGTTACGTGGAAGCAGCCACAGAAATCGGTAAATATGTGGTTATGGCAGTGTTCCAATCAAACTTTATTTACAATAATAGATGGCAAGGCAGAGTCTTCCTGTTGGAATGTAGTTTGCCCATGCCTGATTTAGACCATTCAAATTAATGTCATTATTGATATGGTTGGCATTAAGTTACAGGATACTAATCGTTTCTCTTCATTTCATTGGTTCTATGTTTATTTTACCCAGTTTTTCTGAGTCCTTTTGGATTAATTGTTTTTATTATTCCATTTTATGAGAATAATAGTGGTTCATTATTTATACTACCATTTTATTTTTAGGGAGTTATTGTGATGTTTGTAATGTGCATCTTCGATTAATTAGGTCTACTTTCAAAACATATTACACTGCTTTAAATAAAGTATACGAATCTTATGATAGTATACTTACAATTATTCTCTTTCATATTTTGTGCTATTATTGTCTTGTTTTATTTTTATATAGGCCGTGATCTCACTAAATGTTGCTGCTATTTTTCATTAGATTATTAATTACCCACTTAAGTAAGGTATTTTTGAGCTTTTTAGAGCTGTGCTTTGAATATTGTCACTAATTTTGGAAAAACCTTAGCTGGTGTATTTTTGAATATTTCTTTCAGCCTAAGCTCTCACTTCTACTCACGAATTCCAATTATATGTGCTAAAACACTTGCAATTGTTCTGCAGTTCTTGGATGTTTTGTTCCCTTTTTATATTTCAATGATGGTTATTTCTATTGACCAGTATGATGGTTAATATCGAGTGTTAACTTGATTAGATTGATGGATGCAAACTATTGTTCCTGGGTGCATCTCTGAGGGTGTTGCCAAAGAAGATTAACATTTGAGTCAGTGGACCAGGAGAGGCAGACCCATCCTCAATCTGTGTGGACACCATTTAATCAGCTGCCAGCACGGCTAGAAGCAAGCAGGCAGAAAGAAGTGCAATGAGAAGACTTACTGAGGCTTTTAGACTTTATCTTTCACCTGTGCTGGATGATTCCTGCCCTATAACATCAGACTCCTAGTTCAGTTTTTGAATATTTGGACTTACACTAGTGGTTTGTCAGGGGCTCTCAGGCCTTTACCAATGGACTGAAGGCAGCACTGTCAGCTTCCCTACTTTTGAGGTTTTGGGACTCGAACTGGCTTCCTTGCTCTTCAGCTTGCAAATGGCCTATTGTGGAACTTTACCTTGTGATCATTGGAGTCAATACTCCTTAATAAACTCCCCTTTATGTATACATCTATTCTAATAGTTCTGTCCCTCTGGAGAACCCTGACTAATAAAACCAGTCCTCAAATTTGTGGATTCTGTTCTTTTCAAGTACACTGAGGAGCCCAGTGATGACATTCTTTGTCTTTGTTACCATATATTTTATTTATAATGTGTCCATCTTATTATTTTTTACCGTTTCCCATCTAAAACTTTATATTGAAATTTCCTTGTGAAAATTTTCCATCTTTTCATACATGTTGCCCATCTTTTTTACTAGAGCCTTGGACATATTAATTGCTACAGTTTAAATATGTTTCCCTTTTCTAGTGAGACCCTGGGAAAGGAAAAATAAATGTGTGCCCTATTCAAAATTCATGTTGAAGCTTTATTCCCATTGTGGTGGTACTGAGATACGGGTTGTTTTTGGAAAATGATTAAATCATGATGGATCCACCCTCATAAATAGATTAATGCCTTATAAAAGGTCTACAGGGAAATAACTTAGGCCATTTTACACTTTCAGTCCCTACAGCCATGTAAAAACACATTGTTCCTCCCCGTTCAAAGACACATCAACAAGGCACCATCCTGGAAGAAGAGATCAGGCCCTTCACGAGACACCAAGACATTTGGTCCCTTGATCTTGGATTTCTAGCCTCCAGAACTGTCAAAGATAAATTTCTCTTGTTTGTAAATTACCAAGTCTTACATATTTTTATAGTAGCACAAATAGACTAAGATACTAACCTAAGTTATTTTAATTTTCCTACCTGATATTGTCACCATCTGGATCATGACACTATCATCTTTTCTTTATTATTTTATAACAAAACAGCATTGTCAATACTGTTTTGAAAATAAGTCTTACAATTGTTATTTATTGAGTACTAGGCATACTGTGTACCATATTATGGCAGTAAATTGTATATATTCATGGACTGGGTATGCCTTTTCTTTTATTAATTATAGTCTACTAGGTCTTTTGTGTGAAGAACGCTTGAGTCAATCTAGGAAGTGAGCTAGGTTTGGGTTTTATTGTGGTTGTGGTTGCCGTAAGTATATATCCAATTTTTTTTTTTTTTTTTTTTTTTTTTTTTTTTTTGGAGATGGAGTTTTGCTCTTGTTACCCTGGCACAATCTCAGCTCACCGCAAACTCCGCCTCCTGGGTTCAGGCAATTCTCCTGCCTCAGCCTCCTGAGTAGCTGGGATTACAGGCACGCGCCACCATGCCCAGCTAATTTTTTGTATTTTTAGTAGAGACGGGATTTCACCATGTTGAGCAGGATGGTCTCGATCTGTTGACCTCGTGATCCACCCGCCTTGGCCTCCCAAAGTGCTGGGATTACAGGCTTGAGCCACCGCGCCCGGCTATATCCAGTTTTAAATATTGATATGGTTTGGCTGTGTCCGCACCCAAATTTCATCTTAAATTGTAGCCCCCATATTTTCCACATGTTGTGGGAGCAACCCAACAGGAGGTAATTGAATCATGGGGGGTGGGTTTTTCCCATGCTGTTCTTGTGATAATGAGTAAGTCTGATGAGATCTAATGGTTTTATAAAGGAGAGTTTTCCTGTACATGCTCTCTTTCCTGCTGCCAGGTAAGATGTGTCTTGTTTCCCCTTTGCCTTCTGCCATGATTGTGAGGCCTCCCCAGTCATGTGGAACTGTGATTAAATTAAACCTCTTTCCTTTATAAACTACCCAGTCTAGGGTATGTCTTTATTAGCAGCGTGAGAACAGACTGATACAAATGTATTTTGTATTACCTTTATTTTATGCACTTGGGTTCCACCCTTAGCTTTTTACTGGCCCTATTTGCCCTTGCCTCAGAGGGTTTTTCTCTTTATGTAGCTGCCTGTCCTCTAGTAGTAGACTTCTGTCCCTTGTCAATGGGCACCTGTGCTAGCTTAGTGGTAAACAGCATGCAGAATGCTCTGTTATCCTACTTGAGCATCTTTCATAGGCAGACCCATGTCCTGGCATCTCAGCAGTGGGGCTTTCTTAGTGATTCTGCCCCTTTAACCCAGTGACAAACTCTAACCTGTTACTTTGGTGGGTCATTTGCAAAATTCCCTGCGTTTTTCCCCATGATTAGGAGACTTCTAATGATCTGTGGCTAAAGTAATTTCATTCTCCTACTTCTTAGGCAGAGAGTATTTATTAACTGTTTCTCTGCCACACTGCATCTTCACCTTTGAACTGGAGATGACAGAGTGTGTTAAACTTCCACAAGTAGCTTAAGATTTTTGTTCTTCCTGGGAGTAGAGTCTAAGTGTGGCTTCACGCATTTCATGCAGTTGTTACCACTTATGTCCTCCAGACACACTCACTATATCTTTCTGTGGTCTTTCATAAAGTGTATGGCTACAGAGAGTATCCTATGAATAGGTGCAAACCCCCCTTTCGTATGCAGTTGCCACGGGTTCTTTACTCTCATGTTAGTCCAGCCTTTAACAGTTTCTTAAAGTTTTACAAAAAATTACTTTTAGCCACTTGTATGGCTCTTAGCATGTCTTCATTCTGTTCTCTGTGACAGGTGACTCAGTACTTATGTCCCCTTATCATTTGAGGTATCTGTCTCTCCTAAAATTTTAAGCTACTTACTGCTTTTATAACTTCATCTTTTTGATGGGTTAAGGAAAAGTTATAATTGTATATTTCATGTGGCTTTTTCTCATGTTTTGGGTAGCAGCAATATTTTCCAGCCTTTTGTGTCATAAGTAAAAGCAAAATTTCCCCACTATCTTTTAACAGAGGCAAAAATTAATCTAGTATTACTTTTTAGGGGTGTATCTGGAGAATTAGGCATCATATCCAAATATTTAACATAATTATCCAATTCAAATGATGATTTATAGACTTATCAATTCTTATATATTGTTTTCCTTTTTAGAGATGGGGTCTTACTATGTTGCCCAGGTTATATTTCAACTCTTTGTCTTAAGCATTCCTCCTACCTTAGCCTCTCAAATCCCTGAGACAACAAATGAACACCACTATGCCCAGCAAAACAATAATTTTCAACATCCTAAAATATAAAAGTATTCAAGTTGAAATAATCCAAAAAGATTATATATTTCAACTATTTACACTTATTTAAAAAAAGATTTTACTATCAGGTCCTGTGTTAGGTGTTAGGCATCAGTAAACAAAAGAGGTATAGTTGCTGTCCTGATTAGATTATAATCTAGTAAACCCCAATCAAATAATCATACTAATGGATGTCTAACTACAAACAGAAAAAAAATCTGAATAAATATGCTACCCTAAAGACCTATAGTAAAGTAATCTGACTTAAATTTGGGGGTTGGTAGTGGAATTGAGGATAAGAGTGAGAAGTCATCTCAGGAATTCTTTATTATAAAGTTACATTTGAGTTGGTGAGGTTGAAAAGATGTGTATAAATAATTATTTGAGAGCTGGTGTATGTGTAAAGAATTTTGCCATGACTTAGTATCGTATGCCAAGGACTTATATTGAAAAACAGTAAACATATATTTAGATAATTGGAAATACATGGTTGGAAATGCATCTGGTTTGAGGAAACAAGGGAGAATATGATTTGATATGATGCTAAAAGAATGGATAGAATTTAAACAATGAATGTCTTGTAAACCTGTTAAGTTTCAGTTTTTTTCTAACAGAATTTTGAAACCACCCAAGAATGTTTTAATTATAGAATAATAATTACATATATTTATGGGATATAATGTGAAGTTTTGATGTATGTATACATTGTAGAAATATTAAATCAAGCTAAGTAACATATCTATCACATCATCTACTTATTATTTTTTGTGGTAAGAACATTTAAAATCCATACTTTTAGAAATTTTGAAACATACAATGTATTATTAGTAACTATGGTCACCATACTGTGTAATAAATCGCCAATACTTAATCATCCTATCGAACTTAAAATTGGTACTCTTTGGCCAACATCTTCCCTTTCCCTATCAATCCTTCTCCCAGCCTTGGATGACTACCATTCTACTTTCTACTTATGTAAGTTTGACTATTTTAGATTCCGCATGTATGTGAGATTGTGGTATTGGTCTTTCTGTGCCTGTCTTATTTGACTTAACATAATGTACTTCAGGTTCATCCACGTTGTCACAAACGACAAGGTTTCTTTCTTTTTTAGGCTGTATAGAATTCCATTGTATAGGTACAACACATTTACTTTAGCCATTCATCCATCAATGGACACTTAGATTGATTCCATATCTTAGGTATTATGAAAAATGCAGCAATAAACATGAGAGCTGAAGATATCCTTTTAACATACTGATTGCAATTCCTTTGATCTATATCCAGAAATGAGATTGCTGTATCATATGGCATTCTATTTTCAGTTTTTGAGAAACCTTCATACTATTTTCTGTAACGGCTGTACTAACTTACATTCCCATAATGTTCAAGAGTTCTCTTTTTTTGCACATAGTTGTCAGCACTTATTAACTTTTTTTTTTACAATAGCCATTCTAACAGCAGCTAGTTGCTATTTCACTGTAGTTTCAATTTGCATTTCCCTGATAATTAAAGATGTTTACAGTTAGTTTTTTATATACCTGCTTGCCATTTATATTGTTTTTGGAGAAATGTCTGTCTGGGTTTTTTACCCATTTTTTAAATTGCGGTATTTGCTTCCTTGCTGTTGAGTTTTTTGAGTTTCTTATATATTTTAAATGTTAGCCCCTTATTAGATAGATGGTTTCTATGTATTTTCTTCCAATCCATGGGCTCTTTCTTCACTCAATTATTTCCTTTGTTTTTTTAGTTTGATGCAATGCCATTTGTCTACTTTTGCTTTTGTTGCCAATGCTTTTGGGTTCTATTCAAGAAATCACTGTCCAGACCAATAAGGGTGGTCATAAGGGTCAAATGCTGCTGAGAATTCAAGTAAGCTAACAACTAAAAATGTATATTAGAGTTAGTGACACAAAGTCACTGGTGACCGTAGTAGAAGTTCCAACAGAGTAATAAGAGCAAAAATAAAATTAGATTCAGTTGAGGAGTGAGAGGGACTTTTTGACTTGGTGATGATAGAGTGGTAGCTAGGGAGAGGTAATTAAGGGAGGCTTTTGTTTTTGTTTCCTTTTCCACATGGGCAATTTTTTCATCCTGCCACCAAACCTCATGAGTTTGCTTTGCATATTTCAGATATCTTTCCTTTAGTGAGGTGTGTGCTTATGACTCCTTATTTATACTGCCTGCATTCATGAGTCTGTGTGACAGAAATTCTACTCTTAAAATCTTCTGCTAAGCCCTCATTCAATTTATTTTTCACCAGTATTTATATATTTAACTACCTTTTCCACCTGCAGTATCTTGGAGGTTACTAGAAAAGTGGTAGTGCTTGGTTTTCCCCAAGGACAATTAGAAAGGTTCTCAGCTATATACCATATGTTCTGGAAAAACCACATGGTTTTCATGTTTTGTGGTACCAGAAAGGCATAATTACATAGGTGGCATCTTGGATTAGACTTAAAATAATCTACCCTTTTCACTCAGAACTGATTCAGGCTGGTTTACTGTGATTTTGTTTTCAATAATAAAAAATATTCTAGACAAGAAAAGTTCAGAATTGAAGAAGGGAGTCTATCCTGATTTTGTCTAAAGGACAAAAGCTCCAGTATGATATTCAACAGAAAAACTGTGTTTTTAGTTGCTTTGACTGCAAGATAGATTAACAATTTCTTCTCTACAAATGATTAAGAAAAACTATTTTTGAGATGAACAATAAAAACACTTCTAATGCTGAAGTAATAACATGTATGATTATGTAGAGACAAGCTTCTAGCTGAATGTACTAAAGGTAAGGCAATAAATGGAAAGAGCCTCTCTTAGAGAGCTGTGTTATTAATCAACAGGGCACAGCTGCATGTTTCTGCTTACTTACCTTCTTGTACCACTTAGGTCTCAGTTTTTGTTGTTGTTGTTGTTGTTTTCACCTTGGTGAGTAAGTTATCATTCAGGTGGCTATATTCCATCCACTGAAATGTTGTCAAACTTTCAAAAATGCTGTGGCTTATTGCTTCCTTTCTTTTTTTCATCCTTCTGAATTAAAACTTTTGTGTATCTTTATTGTAGTGTTTAAAAAGGGCATGTTTGATATGCCACATTAAAAATTGGCATATATTTTAAGCCTTAAGCAAAGAGCTTTATGAAAAGTATTGAGTAATTTGACAGAAATTCTTTTAAAAATAATACATCTTATAAATAGTATATTTTCAGAATATTTTATGACTTTTTAAGGGATTATTTATCTCCATAAGCACTTATTCTTTGTGTTAGAAACAGCTCATTAGATCTCCTAAATTATTTTAAATGTATAATTAAGTTACTATTTACTATAGTCACCCAGTTGTGCTATAAAACAGGTTTTACTCATTCTATTTTTCTTGTACCCATTAACCATTCTCATCTTTTCCTTAACCCCCTACACGTTTCATCCTTCTACTGTCTATGTCAGTGAGTTCAATTGTTTTGACTTTAGTATCACACAAATAAATAAGAACATGTAGTGTTTCTCCTTCTGTGCCTGGCTTATTTTACTTAACATAATGATACCCACTTTCATCCATGTTGTTACAAATTACAGGATCTCATTTATTTATGATGGCTGAAGAGTACTTCATTGTATGTAAGTACCACATTTTCTTTATCTATTCATCTGTTGATGGGCACTTAATTTGCTTCCAAATCTCAGCTCATGTGAATAGTCCTGCAAAATAAATGGGAGTAAAGATATCTCTTCGAAATACTAATTTTCTTTCTTTTGGTTATATAACCTGCAGTAGGATTGCTGGAGCTGGTAGCTCTATTTTTAGGTTGTTGTGGAAACTCCAAGCTGTTCTTCATAAAGGTTGTACTAATTTACACTCCCACTAACAGTGCACAAGGGTTCCCTGTTTACCACATCCTCAGCGGTGTTTGATATTGCCTCTCCTTTGGATATAAGCAGTTTTAACTGGGGTGAGATGATATCTCATTGCAGTTTTGATTTGCATTTCTTGGATGATCAATTATGTTGAGTACCTTTTCATATGCATGCTGGCCATTTCTGTCTTCTTTTGAGAAACATCTATTCAAATATTTTGCCTATTTTGGATCAAATTATTAGATTTTTTTATAGCATTGTTCGAGCCCCTTATAAATTCTGGTGCTTAATACATTGTCAGAGGGGTAGTTTAAAAATATTTTATACCATTCTGTGTGTTTTTTCTTGATTTTTTTGACTGTTTCCCTCACTGTACAAAAGCTTCTTAACTTGATGTGATTCTGTTTTTGTTTTTGTTTTTTTTACTTTTACTTTGATTGCCTGTGCTAGTATGGTGTTACTCAAGAAATTTTTGCCTATACCAATGTCTTGGAGAGCTTCCCCAATGCTTTATTGTAGTTGTTTCATGCTTTGAGGTCTTATATTTATGTCTTTAATCCATTTTGATTTGATTTCTGTATATGGTAAGAGATAGGGTCAAATTTCATTCTTCTGCATATAAATATCCAGTTTTCCAGCACCGTTTATTAAAGAGACTATCTTTTTTCCTTTGTATGTTCTTGGCCCCTTTGTTGAAAATTAGTTAACTATAAGTGTGTGAATTTGATTCTGGGTTTTCTATTTTGTTCCATTGGTGAATGTGTTTGTTTTTATGACAGTACAATGCTGAATTGACTCCTTTATCATTATCTCCTTTGTCCATATTTATAGTTTCTGGCTTGAAATCTATTTTGTCTGAGATAACTACTACAACTACTCTTTTTTGTTGTTGAGAAGGGGTCTCACTTGGTCACCTAGGCTAGCATGCAGTGGTATGATCTCGGCTGACTGCAACCTTTGCCTCCCAGGTTCAAGCAATTTTCATGCCTCAGCCTCCCAAGTATCTGGGACTACAAGTTTGTACTACCAAGTCTGGCTAATTTTTGTATTTTTGGTTGACACAAGATTTCACCTTTTTGGCCAGGCTGGTCTCAAATTCTTGGCCCAACTGGTCTGCCTGCCTTGGCCTTCCAAATTGTATTGGGATTACAGGTGTGAGCCATCAAACCCAGCAACTATCACTACTCTTGCTATGTTTTGGTTTCCATTGGCATGGAATATCTTTTTCCATCCCTTCATTTTCATTCTATTTGTATCTTTATAGGTGAAGTGTGTTTCTTATAGGTGACAGATCAATGAATCTTGTTTTTTTCATCCATTCATCCAGTCCCTATCTTTTGACTGGAGAGTTTAGTTCATTTACATTCAACGTTATTATTGGTAAGCGAGGACTTATTCCTGCCATTTTGTTATTTTCTTTCTGGTTGTTTGGTCGTCTTTTCTTTTTTCTGTCTTTCCTTTCTGCCTTTAGTGAAGGTGATTTTCTCTTGTCATATGATTCATTTTTTTCTTTTTCTTTTTTGTGTACCCATTGTATGTTATTTGGTTTGAGTTACCATGCAGCTTGCCAATACTATCTAAATAAATCCATTATTTTAACCCAATAACAACTTAACACTGTTTGCATAAACAAACAAGAAAAAAAGCTAATAACTCTCTGCCTGAAATTAATTCCCCTGCTTTTTAACTTTTATTATTTCTATTTATATCTTATTGTACAGTCTATGTCTTGAAAAGTTATTATTTTTTATTGATTCATCATTTTACGCTTTTTACTTAAGGTAAGACTAGCTTACACACCACAATTACTGTGCTATAATTGCTGTGTTTTTCTGTTTACTTACTATTACCAGTTAACTTTGTACCTACAGGTAATTACTTATTGCTCATTAACAGCTTCTTCTTTCTGATTAAAATACTGCCTATAGCATTTCTTGCAGGACAGGTTTTATGTTGATGAAATCCCTGACCTATTGTTCTTCCTGAAAATTTTTTTTATATTTTCTTGTTAAGTTTGAAGGATATTTCAAACATAGAGATTTGCTAGATATATTATTCTAGGGTAAAATTTTTTTCTTCAGCATTTTAAAAGTCTCATGCCATGCTTTCCTGGCCTGTAAAGTTTCCACTGAATATTCTTCTGCCAAATATATTGGTGTTCCATTGTATGTTATTTGTTTGTTTTCTCACGTTGATTTTAGGATTCTATCTTAATCCTTGATCTTTGGGAGTTTGATTGTTAAGTGCATTGACATAGTCTTCTTTGGGTTAACTCTGCTTGATCTTCTATAACCTTCTTGTACTTGAATATTGCTATTGTCTTGGTTTTGAAAGTTCTTTGTTATTATCCCTTTGAATAAACTTTCTACCCCATATCTCTTTCTCAACCTTCTCTTTAAGAGCAATAACTTATATTTTCCCTTTTGAGGCTATTTTTTAAATCCTGTAGGCCTGCTTCATTGTTTTTTATTATTTTTTCTTTCATCTACTCTGTCTATTTTCAAATTGCCCTTATTTAATCTCACAAACTCTTTTTTGCATGAGTAATTCTGCTATTAAAAAGCTCTGATGCATCCTTCAGTATACCAGTTGCGCTTTTCAGCTCTAAAATTTCTTCTTAATATTAAAAAATTATTTTGATATTCTTGTTCAATTTATCTAATAGAATTCTGAAATTCTTTTCTGTGGTATCTTACATTTCTTTGAGTTTCCTCAACATAGCTATTTCGAATTCTTTCTCTGAAAGGTCACATATCTCTCTTTCTCTAGGTTTGGTCCCTAGTGCCTTATTTAGCTCATTTGGTGATGTCATGTTTTCCTGGATGATGTTGCTGCTAGTAGATGGTCTTCAGTGTCTGTGCATTGAAGAGTTAGGTATTTATTGTAGTCTGGACTTATTTGTATCCATCCTTCTTGGGAAGGATTTGTAGATATATGAATGGACTTGGGTGTTGAGATATAATCTGTATCTTCTTGACGAGGCACCCTAAATTCAGTAATGTTGTGTTTTCTGTAGAGTCATAAAGTTACCACCTTGATAGTCTTCAACAAGATATGTGAGAAATCTCTGGTTTACCAGGCAGAGACACTTGTCTTTCCTTATATTCTCCCAAACCAATGGAGTTTTGTTCTCTGTTCTGAGCCACCTAAAACTGGAGGTGGAGTGACACTAGCATCCATCTGGCCACCACCACTATGACTGTGCTATGTCAGACCTGAAGCCAGCACAGCAGTTAAGTCTCAACCAAGTCCTGCTGTAACCACTCCCTGGCTATTGCCTATGTTCTCTCAAGACTATGGGGCTCCTCAATCAGCAGGTGGCAAAGTCCGACATGTCTGTGACCTTCTCTTTGTGGCACTGAGTTTCTTTAGGCCCTGGATAGGTTCAGAGGTGCTATCCACAAATCAGGAGCTAGAGTCAAAAACCTTAGGAGTCTACCTCGTGTTCTATTGTACTGCGGCTTAGCTGACACTCAAACCACAAAATACATTCCTTCCCACTCTTCTCTCCTTCTTCCAAAGGCAGAGGAGCCTCACCCCCAGCCATAGCCACTGCATAGGCAACAGGAAGTATTGCCAGACTACTGCTGATGAACCCTTCAGGTTCAAGGGCTCCTAAGTCACTTTGTTGTGAATGCTGCCTGGCCTGAGACTCATCTTTCAGGGCTGTGGTCTCCCTTCTGCCCCAGGACAGGTCCAGAGATGCCATCCAACAGTCAAGTCATGGAATTGGAGACCCCAAGGCCCCTCTTGCTGTTCTACTTCTCTGTGACCAGCTTGGTGTCTGTGGTGCAAGACAAAATCCCCTTTACTTTTCTCTCAGCTTTTCTCAAGTAGAAGGAGTTCTGCTCTATAGCCACCACAGCTGGTAACGTCCTGAGTCTCACCTGAACCCCGCATGTCTCAGGTGTCCATTCAAGGTTCTCAACATAATACTTGGGTATCACTGATGCTTAGTGAAGGCTCAAGGGCTGTTCACTTAGCAGGTAATAAATAATGCTAGCAATGGGTTTTTCTTTACAGCACAACAGGGTTCCTTCTTGCCCAGGGCATGTCTAGAATTGTGCAGAAGATAGGTCCTGGAAAAAGCCTCATGATCCTGGCTGGTGCCCTATTCTGTTGTAGCTGAGCTGGTGGTATTGAAGATGCAAGATAAAGTCCTTCTCACGCTTCTCTCTGCTTTCCTCAAGCAGAAGGAAGGGGTCTCTCTTGGAGCCATCAGCTATACAGCCTGGGGGAGGGGTGATGCTAACACTCCCTTGGCTTCCCAAGCTGCTGTCTCTATAGTTGATGTGCCTTCCCAGTCAACTGTCTCTGGGCCCAATCCAGCACTAGGTTCCACCTATGAGTTGCAGCCCTTATGACCTACACTGCATTTCAAGTTTATTAAGAGCACAGAACATTTTAGCCCATAGTGGTGAGGTTTGTGGAAACTCAAACCCCACCACCATGGGCTAAAGGTTTAGAACTGCTGGGATTTGCTATTTGACTCTGGTTAGAGTTGTGTTGAATTCTCCCTTTGTGGTCTGGCATCAGCTCAGTTTGGTCCAGTTTTCCTTTCTGATCTAACAGGTCAGCACTGAGTTCAATACCTCCCAAATGCTGTGTTCTCCCTCCTCCAGAGCCCAGAGATGCCCTCTCCACCACACTGCCACATTTCTGGGGGTCGGGGGTAGGGGGCTGTTGGCAATTCAAGAATGTTTTTTGTGTCTCTTCAGTGCCTCTTTCAGCAAAATGGAGTTAAAACTAGGTACTTTGAGGGATTACCTGATTTTTGGTTCTTAGGAAGGTGTTATTTTCTGTGTAGATAGTTGTTAACTTGGTGTTATTGTGTGGAGGGGATGATTGGTGGAGACTTGTATTCTGCCACTCTGCTCCACCTTGTTTCATAACTTTTTAAACAACCATTTGTGTTGCGTTGGGTTAAATATGAAACCATTGAAAGGTATTGCTTAGAAAAACAGCATTTTACCTAATAATTGTTTTTTATGGTATTTGAATGCATTATTGGATTGGTCACAGTAGCAACTTCTTATAAATCAGGAAGTATAATGCTATTTAAAATTAGTATTATACTGGTATCAAAACAGAGATATAGACCAATGGAATAGAATAGAGGCTTCGGAGGCATCACAACACATCTATAACCATACAATCTTTGATAAACCTGACAAAAACAAGCAATGGGGAAAGGATTCCCTGTTTAATAAA